>JAHREE010000183.1:2798787-2854219 GCA_033628505.1 Tringa tobata
AGAACAGTGAGATTTGATTTCTGGCAAAGCATATATGGCTTTTCTTGATCTATGTGACTTCTATACTGCTTCCCCTGCAAACACAGCATATCAATCATTCCACACATTCTGGAGTACGGTGTATTGGTGTAAAGCATTCACCATACGAGAGGCCCTGAAGTGGCAGCTACGTTTTGCAGACATCTTGAGAGATAGATGGATGTTGAGTTCCTTTTGGTGGATGGGGGGGATGGTTCATAACACTGCAGGATAATCTCTGTGGACACGTCTTTTGCAATAAAGGGAGACTGGCTCTGCCTGTAAGTTGTGAGAGAAATGACGAATACAGACCCTTCCTTGAATTTCATCAGGATGGCGAAGCCACCTATAGGGGAAAATTACTCAATGTATTATGAGAAATTATATTTTACTAAATTTCATTGCATTTGAGTTTTAGGTGTTTATGATCCTAAGTTTTTCTTTAGAGCTGACTGAAAATGAGTAAGTACAAACCCCATAAATCGGCAGGAGTAGAGTAGAGAAAAGTAGTAGAGACAGTAGAGACAAAGTCTTTCCATTTGAACACAAATATGTGAAGCCCACCTTTCAACTTTTGGCTTGTAAAGCTACTGCCTTAGAAAAGTACTAATCAAATGCAATCAAGAAGAGAGATGCTCTAGATTTAGCTGTCACTTGCTGCTATAACAAGTAGTGGAGCAATAAATGTAACACAAAGAAAATGCCAAACTCTTCAGCCCAAGAGAAGATTTGCACTGAACCAAAACTTGCTAAGGAGCTACTAATGAATCCAGCTGATAATTTTCACCACACTTTAAAATTTTGTTTCCACAGTTTAAATTGCTAAAGTCACCTTCGAACTCAATGGAAACAGTCCAAATTCCTTGGCAGAACTCATAACACGTACACTGTTAATCTCCAATTTCTCCGACATCGTCAGAGTCTATTTGCTGAAAAACTAGTCCAATACACAGTTAAGTTACAGTTAAGTACAATGTATACACAGAAAAGTATGTAAGAGGATATCCAAGGTAAAGCAGAGATACAAAAGAGGACAACACGCAATAGTTATAACCACGCATGGTGATGACTACTTTTACTGCATTGTTCCTCCTTTCTATTTGTTCAATGCCCTTGTTCTTTATTGCCTCATATTTTAAGGAATATGTAAAGTGACTCTTAGCCCTGGGGAGTTCAGGTCTGGGGAAATGACACACACACCCCCCTGAGAAAAGATAATGAGGAACGAGTCTTAAGAGATTCAAAATACAAATGCAGTTTAATTGAAAAAGTTGAAGAAGATCAGAAGAAAACATCTCTTTTCTTAAATTATTTCAGCTTCTACTATAAGCAAAGCTGAATGTTTCTTGAGTTTTACCCATTAATAATGTTACTGTGAAGCTCAAGTACGCAAAACTAAATTAAATAAACAGGGCTGATTCATCATTACACTCCAGTTGTTTCGTATTGCTCTGGTGAAGCAGTAAATCCAGAAAAACCATGTTGTTAAACTAGCTTTATGTCTGTTCTGCATCACCAAAATGGCACAGAGCAACTCATCACAGACATGTAACACAAACCAATTTGAAAAACCTCTTTCTGTTCTTCACATCTCTGTCCAGTCTCCTCTTTGAGCTACTGTTTCCGCATATTTTGTGAAAATTAGCTTGAGGTAGGCATCTGAACAGACCTGCTGGAGGAGCAGCTCAGGCACTTTGCAATGAATTAGCTGCAGCCAGGGATGCAACCACCCCTGGCAATTTCACAGGATTAAGCTCACTAGTTGCCCTCCTGCTCATTTGACCCATCCTGTACTTAAAACCTCTACACCGTTACTTTCATGTTGATACTCACCCTTGAAGCAGCTCCAAAACATAAAGCTGGTGTGAACCAAAGATGATCACTAACTGTGATCATCACTCCTGTCCTATAACAGCACCTGGCTGCAGTCCAGCACAGAGCCAGGGCAGGATTGGGATCAGTGAATGTAAACTGTACAAACAGACAAACAAATCTAACGAGGTATTACTAGGAGCTATAACAAAAGGGGAGAGTGAGAGGGGCAGGATCTCATAACGCAGAACCTCTGGAAAACAAATGGGCCTATGATGCATATAAGATATAAACTGCATATAAGATGCAGTTTATAAGATACTTCTCAACAAAGCACTTACACTGCCACCGCTGAAGTAGAGCTCTCTGAAGCACTTTAGCACACTTCAGTTTCAAACAAAACACCTCTTACAGACACTTCCTGACAGTTCCTGGGTGGTGAGAAAGTGGTACCCGCTTCAGCACCATGCACCCAGGGGTGAGAAAAGCAGGACATGCAGCAAATGTGGCGGGAGCATAGCAAAGGTGCTAAATGCACTTCAGGCCCCCTTCACACGTGAGAAACTAATCCACAGCTGCTCTCTTGCATGCAAGCGGTTTCCCATGCTATACTTGTGTCTGAGTGGCTGCCAGCCCATTTCTGAGGTGGGTAGTGAAAGTGACCCTCCTTACTCACTTATTTCCTTTAGAACAGGGAAATAACTTACGACGTGTGTTCCACGTCAGGAGATAACAAGGTGGCCTTCCCAGCTGCAGCTCTGCACTTTCACCAGCTCACACCCCCTTTACACTCACAGCTGCACTAAGGGGTCTCTGCTTCAGCACTGTTATTCATGGCATGTCCACAGTGTAACTGCAAAGCCCGCATGTCCTTACATTAAGAAGATTTCCAGTTCCAAATAAATTTAATCCCTGTTATGAACTGAATTCAAAATCATCTTTTCCTGATATGCAGTGAAAAGAAGGAAATACTTTGTATATCTTTTATCCCTTTTATTTCCAAAAGACCAGCCAGAGAGTTCCATTCCTAGGAAAGCCCAGGGGAGACAAATATATTGCTAATCAAAGTTCAGCTATAATTGCACCAGGAATAATGCAGAGCAAGATTTAGATGCAAATATAATGGTATAGAACCCCACATAAAGAAAGGGTTCAAATTCACTGGCATAAGGATAAGGAAGACATCCGCTTAGGCTATATTCACTGCTCTCAGTGGACGACTTGCAAAACCCACCTTTGATATATTTACCAAGTAACACTTAGCTCAGGAGGGGACATCCACAGACACTTACACACTAACATTAGACTGAAACTCTCCAATATTTTACACCTACAGGATAAACTGTAGGTGGGAGAATGAAGAATAAATACAGCTACAGAAATGTAAGTAAAGAGGCTGATGCTGACAAATTTTGAACTGCCCAGCTCTCACTTATGTCACCACAGGTTACATCGCATGTGCTTGATCCTCCTGGAGATTTGTTTGAGGATTTCTGGTCCTTAGCTTTTAGCCATTCAGGTAGTATTTTCCTTAGATTAAATAACCAATTCTCTGTTCAGTTACTGGCAGCATTTTTAGCCTAACTGGTAGGTGAATTTACAGCATTTAAAAAATCTGAAAAGCATTTACATGGTTTTCAAGCAAATTATGCACACATTGAAACATTCCCTCCTGCCCTCTTTTCATTGGCTTTGATCACACTCCTTTGAAATGAGATAAAATTACAAGTGTGCATTCATGATTAATTTTAATTAGCAAATACCTACAAATCAATTATTAAATCTTCACCTGATTAGCAGGAATAGTAAGCTGTGAGCAGTAATCAGTGAAAGAAACTTCAGAGAGGGAATGAGAAAACAAACAGTGCCAAGCAAGTATACACTCAGAGCCAAGTTCAGCACCGCTGAAGAGAAACTGAGACAGGGTCTAGGAAGCTCTGACCTGTCTTTCAGTTCAAGTTATGAGGATCTTCAGTAATTTCTGTAAAACTGCAGGACCCCAGGCTTCACTGCGAGTACAAGAGCAAACGAATGGAGCTGCAGTACCCAAATGTTGTGCTACTGCACTGTGATCCTACACAGCACACAATCTCAGGAGTTTAGGCAATTGTATTTTCTATGTATTTTGATAACATTTTATCATCTGGAAGACTCTTTTAGCCACATTCTAGCAGGCTACAGAGATAGGAACACCCTGTCTTCTATACTCTTTCCCTGTTTCATCTCCCTTCCAAATCTTGGCTCAGATATATCAAGAGGATTCAGTGGGCAGGGCAGCCAGGCTATTGAAGAACTGCATTTTCTTTTGTTGAAGTGAATGGGACCCTTGCAAGAATTCTATAATGTTGGGTGGTAATATTCATAGACAATAGGATAAAGAGGCTCTGAGCTCTGTTTCATTGTGACCATACTTTTTTAATATTAGAGAATGCACATCAAAAATTATTCCAGTGAGAATGGAAAAAATTTGATTAGAATTTGCATTTCTTGACCAGCTTATCACATGAGCATCTGCCTCATATGCTACCCAGAGCGGTGGGTAGGTGCTGGTTTTGGAACAAAGTAGCTGAACTCAAGTACCACTCAGGTGACTTGGTCCTGACAGCAGGTATCTTGCTCAATTTTTTGAGGAAAAATCCCAGGAGATTACTCCCTCGGTGCATAGGGCAGTAAAGGAACTGCACTTATGTTTTATTTTTAGCACAGTTTACTCCACTAATGCAATTTCATCTGCAAATATCTAAGAAGGAGAAAAAAAACACCACAAAACCAAATCATTAAATGTTTCCTTTCTTTTTTACTTCCTCAAATGAAATACCTTGCAGAAGGATATTTATTCATCTTTTCTCCAATACCACTATTTAAAACATTAAGTCTTTCTTTACAACAAACGGAAAAGCACTACTCATGTAAGTGGGAGTTCTAAAAATTACAATGTGCAGTGGTCTCTATATGAAAAATCATTTATTCTTTTAATACGCAGTGCATAGAACACTTCCCTTAAGTATTAATGTTTCTGACTCGATATGAATTTGGCTCTCTCCTCAGTTTTACTCGTCTAATAAAATCATATCAGCACAAATGGCATTACGCAATGTACCTTATAATGCTCCGAATGTAAAAGCCTGTCTTAGTCTTTCACCAGAAATTTCTGCCTACACTTTAACAAAGGTAAATGAAAGGAAATTTTGGAGTCTCAGAAAATCTTTATAAAATAACTTAATTTGGCATATCTTCATAACAGGGAAAAGTGAAAATATATTTTTAAAAAGTGAGTACCTAAGAACGCTTGACCTAAAATAAAAGGTTTTAAGTGGGCCCAAAGCCTGTCAGCTGTTGTTATCAAGATGATCAGGCACTGTAGACAATCACTGAGATGGCTGGGGTAGTGAGATGGGAATTTTAGTACCACTTACACTTTCTCCTTGCTGAACTGTGCAGCAAACTTGGCTCTCAGGTTGAAGAGAACATTTTATTCTCCATCTTACTCTTTCAGAAGGCTACTCAGAAAAGACCAAGAGCTAAAGGCTCTAATGACCTCAGAATGAGATACGAGGATTACCGTGAATACTCCAAATATGCTCTGCATTTCCCAGGCTACAGACCTGATGAAAAGCTAGAATTTGTAAAATGAAGTGTTCTCAGTCTTGCTGTAGAAACTAGTGCCTTTCTTCCCGAGAAAGGAGCATCACGAGAAGAGCAATCATTTATGCAAACTGCATGCTAAGTTTCAACTTGTTCTTGACGAAAATCTTTGGCAAGGCATATGATACGGAGATCTCTAATACAAAAGCCAGTCGATTAACTGACTACCTTAGTCTCTAATTGGAAAGGATTGCCACTGTGAGTTTCCTGGATGATGCAATGCCTACTTAAGAGGATACGTTTGTGCTGGAGCAGTTTTCTACAATCTAGTTTTGCTTATGAAATGATGCTTCCTACAGAGGAGGTTATTTTTTCACAGGATGAGAATGATTCATAATCACATCGTTGCCTTGATGAGAATTTATTATTTTTCTTGTTCTATCTCACACCAAGCTGACGGGTCAGCCAGCCAGAATGTCTGTCATGCAAGACAAAAAATACGCTCCTGTTGTACTGATACTACAAACTGTTTATTAAAAAAACAACACACTGACAACAAAAAAGAAAACAGGTGGAGAAAAGATTTTTCCTTAAAGACAATCGGCTGAAATCCCTTTCAGGATTATCTGCTTGAATTGAGGATTATCCACTCCTCATGCAACACTAAATATGATAAAGAAAAACATACTGCCTTGTTTCAGCACTCACACTAAGAGAAAATGCTGGTCTTTGAGCTGAAATAAAAGCACCAAGTATATACTAAGCACTGCTGCTGCTAACTGTTTTGTACAGACAAAACCCCTTAATCCAGGGAATTCATAGTTTTGCCCCACTAAAATATTACATTCACAGTACTGTAACAGATTTCAGGAAGAACCTGTCACAAATTTCCTTCTGTATCAAAGAAGCATGTTTTCTACAAAAAACCAATTTGATCCAAGGCCCACACGGCTGCTTCCTTCAAAGCCATGACAGAAACAGACTGAAGACAGGGCTCATCCACTAATTCCACAGAACAGTTATTACATTTTTAATACACAGAAAGCAAGTGTTTTCCTCTCTTACCTTTAACAGACGTGCTGAAAGAATGCTTCAAGACATTTTTCGGTATGCTGCTGATAGAGGAATCCCTGACTTACATAGGTCAGCTGCCATGGCACAGTATTAAAATTGTCAGACAAAGTGGTCTGAATTACCCAGCGGCTTCATAAAAATCAGCTTACTTCAGATCTAATCTACAGACTGCATACAGATAGCTATGTGTTAGAGAAATGGCAAATATTACAGGATCAAAAGGACAACTGAGGAACAAGCCATGAACTTAGCAATATTTATTATCTTTACTAACATAAGAAATGTAATGTTACTGTTTCTGAGCCATATAAATGAGTATTATGAAATTTAAAATATTTAGAATTTTCCTTTAAACAATTCTGTAAAAGTATAATGCTCATGCAAATGTAATTCAAATTATTATGAAAGGATTGGCATAACTTCCCAAACTTTCTCTCTAGAGGGAAATCTCCCAAGTGGACTTTAAGTTCACAATACAAAAAGAAAATCTACTTACTCTCTCTGCATTCTCCTGCCTCTTAAATTTACCAAAATAATGAAAACGCAGTCTTTGAAAAAAGAAGCACTCACACTAAGAGAAAAGAAACACTCCCATCAATTTAGCCTATGGATCAGTGAAAAACACAGCAATATCTAACAAATAAACATTGATATTTCTCAGAAGAGTGAAATCATGACATCCCATAGGAAATTCCATCCACTTGTGTCTCCTGGAGAGTCAGCAAAACCTCTGCATCAAGGACAGATGGATGCAGCAAAACCTCAAGAAGTTTTATTTTGCCAGAATTATGTATACTATCAAGCAAAGCAGGCAGTCCTGCCTTCCACACCTTCCTGCACAGCCATGAGGCTTCTGCTCCTAGACATAGTCATGCCTGCTTTGACCTTTTGAACAGTACCCCTTTTTGAGCTGCAGCATTATTTATCAGCTATTTAATTTGGAAAAGGTTTGCGTTTTAGGATCCATTAATACTGCACTAGAAATCAAGATAGCTAATGCTACTTTCATATCCTGTAGCAGCAATCAGCAACAGTGAGACAGTGCTCATTTTTCAGATTATATGAACTACATTACCTTTAAGTCAGAAAAAAAAGTAGCCACAGAAAAAAAGTTTAAGAAAAGTAGTTATGATAACCACTGTTTCACAAAATTAAAATAAAGCTTTTGGATATGCAGCCATAGGATTTGAATGCCAACTTTTATGGAAATATAACATGAACAAAAATAAAGTAAACATTCTGCCCTTATCTCATGAGAAATAAAGTTTAGCAGACAAATAGACACTGTGATACAGCTAAATCATCTGCCATGTTTGTGTAAGTTGAGAGAATTTGAATCCTTGTGCTAAGTGCTAAGGTGCAGCAGTAAAATAGATTATCCCGTCATTGACGTAGAGGCACAAGTGGTTCTATGGTTGCTCCTAACTACCACTTGTAGCACTGCTAATATCAGTGTTTAGGGATAAATAGATACATTGCTTTTTATTCAAGAAGTATTCTCTCTGCTAAGTATAAGGAACAAATTCAGAATGCAGCAAATACCACGGTAAAGTGTTTCATTAAGTAGCCTCTTCTGGAACAGCCAGGAGGTCATGAAAGATTGAACTTCTTTCTGTCAACCTGAATACAATTACAAATCCAACCAGCTTAAGCAACTATCTCAATTCTCAGTCACGTGCATCAGATGTGGGTATTACTACTTTTACAATGCATTGAAGACTATGATGTCCATTTCTGTAAACTTTGCTAGCCAATGACACAAACCAGTAGGGCTGGTACTAATAAGTCATACTTACTTATACACACACATGCACACTTCCTGTCACAGCAAAGCAACAGCACACGACATCAAGTTCTCTGTGGTAAAAAGATGATCTGCATCACTTCCTTGGCAGAGAGACAAAATGAGGAAGGAATATCTTCCCATGGTCTCTACTGAGAAATCTGGCCAATGCTCTCTGCTGTGGAATCTTTACTATTTTGTATTAGTAATCTTATAACATGCAGTGGTTCTGCAGATACTTATCAACCAAATTCTGTTTTGGTACTAAGTCTTCTTTCAAATAGAAAATGAAGACAATTTAAATTTTCCCACAGACTTTTTATATATAAGTCAGCTCCCAAATCAAACCCAAGAGACTGAAGAATTACACACATTCCCAGAAACGTATGAATACTTTTAACTGAGTGACACAGTCATGTGTAATGTAGGTACTATCACTTTTACTTTATATTCAAGTGTAAAACAATGTTTGCCTCTGGAACATTTGCAGTGATAATATTAATGGTCCTCTGTGAAAGCCCAGGTCTGTGCTCAGCCCAGAGCTTCAATCGTTCATTCAACCCCAGAACTCAGGATTTATCAGAAACAAAGGATGCTTCATTCTTTCCAGAGCGTAAAACAGAAGTGGTGACACACCAGTTTATTGCTGTGCTCCATGACATGAACTGTGCAAGGGAGTTCCACCTCTACCTTTAGAGATCAGACAGGGGACAAATGATGTCACATTGCCTTGAATCTTGGAAATAGAGAAGCAGAAATGGGACTTCGCTTTGGCAGCAGATCATCTGGTCTGACAGCTTTCTGTAACTTCAGAATATAAATTTCTAGTGTGGTTGCACAGCAGCTACAATTTATTAAATAAAGGCAACCAAGAGTTTGCTGTTCCTTATGTCACCAACCACATACTCTAGTTCTATCATTGTACCGGCACTGATGCCTATGAAACCAGAGGAGAGAGCTGGAAACTAATCACTGTTTGTAGGACTGCACTATCTTTATTTGAATGTAAAGCAATTCCCAGCTTAATTTTGGTGGTCGGCATTAAACATAGTTTAAGTATTAAAGATTTGGATCATTCAGTTGTAACTTAGGGCAAAAAAGGGCCACAGACTCACACAGAAAAGTTGAATGCACAGGGATTATAAAAGCTGTGCCCTCTTGAAGCTGAAATGGGGTCTTGGACCATGTAATGTTACACGTTCCTATAGTTGAAAGTGTAGGACAAAGCTACCATGGGAAAAGCACTCCAAGTTCCCAACTCGGCACCTTGGCATCAGTATGTCATGGGTGGTTTTAGGGCAGCTTAAGAAGTAGTCCTTGCATATTATACAAATTTTATGCCCACTGATTCATAAAATACTGTCAGTCATGAAAACTCCATGAGCAACCAGAACTCACTTAAATTAAAAAATACCTGTGGCTTTAGAACATAGTAAAAATGTAAATTTAGAGACAATCACCAGAAAAACAGAAGCTCCTGATTTTATAATCCAGTTTAGGGAGCCCAAGAAGCTGGAAGAGCAAATACCACAGGCACAGCTGCAGTCAGATTCACTCCTCCTGCATGAAAGAAGAGTCTTCAAGAAACACACGTGTGAGGGAAGAGAAGGACTGCATTTTCAGGGAGGGGATGGTGCAGATGTAGCCAAAATTATGGAGCAGTTTAATCAGAGCGTAGGTTGCCGCAGCCCCCCACCCCTAAGGCCTGGAGCGTTCAGCCTGGTCAGCCCAGCCCCTTGCAGCCTCCTGAGGTCTCACAAACAGTAGGGTCAATGCAAAAGCAGGGACCACAGCACAGATCCAGCCCAAGGGTAGGGACAGGGGTCCTGCCTCTGCTCACCTGCTGAGACTGCTGCGTCGAGGAGAGCTGCTGGGGCAGAGCACTCTGGGGTCGTGCCACCTACCACGATTAAGAAAAAGTCTTTAATTTTCTACAGACAATGCAATTTTTGGTGGAATGTATGGAGAATGGTCTCAAACTATCCTGAGAGGTGGGAGGCACATTATTTCTCAAGAAGGCAGCAACACCAATAATTAGTGTGCATACAAAATCCTTGCAACTGGGAGCAAACCCAGGTAGCACAAAAAAGAGATGCATTTCCCACCAAGCTGTGACTGTAAATGACTGATAAGGTCAAGGGCCACAATGCAAAGAAATCTCCCTCAGCTATGAGCTAAAGCCCTTCTGCCACAGGTGGGTGGCAGGGAGATGGCATTCACTGCTGCAGTGCTTCCTGGAGATTCAACACGCAAAGGGATCACCAATCTTAAAACTCTGGAAAAACAAGAGACTTCTCAGGGAAGTCAAATAAGTGAAATATTGACCATTCCTAAAACAAAACTTCCATCCCATTTAATGAGATTTCAAGTTAGGTATAGACATACTTATTGAAGCAATTAAACCTCAATTATCATAGAATCATAGAATCGTCTAGGTTGGAAGGGACCTTAAAGATCATCTAGTCCAACCATCAACCTAAGTCTGACAAAAAAATAAATAAGAAATAGGAATAAAAATTACTAAATCATATTCCTGAGGACCATTTCTACCCATTATGATGCAGCCTTAATCATGAGGATTTTAATCTACGTCTTTCAGCCCCATCTCTCTCTTCTCTCAGTAGTTATGCTGCTGTCATTCCCACTCCCCTTCCTTCCCTGTATGAACAATGTTGTATAGGGATAATCAAGTTGTTTGAAAAAAAATGCATTTTTACAGAGAGCTGACAAAGCATAAAAACCCTTCAAATATATCAGAAGTAGGAAACATATTGATATTTGAAAATTGAAAGCTTTAAAAAATAATACCCAAGGAAAAATAAAAACTTTACTCTCCTGAAGACCTGAGAGGATGAAATCCTTTAAACCCATTAATATTTTGGCATTAGTTTGCAGATATTAAAACCACACTTGATTGAACTTTTTTTTTTTGGAACACTGTGTTATAGAGACACTACACAGAATTCAATAACTTTGTTTGATTACATGCTACTTAATTCAAAATGATGACCTAAAGGGGAAAAGAAAAATCCCCAAAGCACAACTCCCCTCAAAATATGCACAGAACTGCCCCCCTGAAAGCCAACCCCCCAAAACATGTAAAGACAGCCGGTTCTTTGGCTTTCTTTCACACCTTGTCGTGGGGCCAGGATTTCAGAGGAGTCACCAAACTGGCTGCAGAATAAAACAGAGATGATACAAACTGCAAATCTTTGCATTTACATAATTAAAATATTCAAGTTATTCAAGGGGCAGGGGACCCTCATGCTCCTTGAAAGCCACAGTGCTCTAGCTCTGAGGAACCAATGAGCTTTGGTGCTTTAGGCAAAGGAGGGCTCTGCTGGCAGCACTGTTGAGGGAGCTCCAGCCGCAGCACTTCACCCCCATTGTTGGGACACTCTGGGAGCAAGAAGCATGAGTTATCTTCAAGCAAATTATTTTCCTCAAACCTTGGTGAATGCTTTAACCAATAAGCAAAAGATACATTTTCCCTTCAACTATAGTGTGTGCCAAAGGCTGCTGACTGACTACAGCAGAAAATTAAAGAGTGCAAGATGTTTCACTTTACTCTGCATGAAATGTGGCCCACAGACCACATCTTCCTCCTCAGAATTTCCTGGTGGCTCTTTTAAGCAGAGTCCCAAGCAGCGTGATGGCATATTAGGTGCCATTTCCTATGTACTGCAGAAGGTGCTAGGTTCACAGTTTAAGGTCTCATAAAAAAGTATAGCACCCAAAAATGCAGTTTTGCAATAGTCAGTGTTCTGCAGTGAATAGCTGGTTAAGTCTTGATGTGTCTAGGGCTCAGGCCCTTGCCCTAAGATTATGAACAGAGCCTGGATTAGAAGTCAAAAGTAACTATTTCATATAATTTTAATCACTTTGAAGTAAGAAATATTTTATATACATATATTGGATATATTTTATTTGGTGCAACAGGAAAAAATACAACATTATATCTCATAGCCTTTAAAATCATTCAGTGATTATAAAATAGTTGGTCTGACAATAATTTTGTCCTGGTAATTACATATTTTCCCCCAGTGATTGATCAAAACCAATAAATAAGTTATGTTCAAAAACATGTAACTGAAAATACCCAAAATAACTGAAAAAAAATACCCATAGACCTGAAGCGTTCAGCTATAACTGAAAGGACATGAATAGACAGAAGACAGAACTCTTCCATATGTTTTTTTGAAGATTGATTGTAGCATCTGTAATGCATTAAATATAATTTGATAAATCCTGAGAGTAAGGAATTCTAAATCTTTCTTACTATAGACAACATATAATTTCATGAGCTTAGTTTTGGCTTTCTCTTTGTCCATATAAAGCAATACTTGTTCGGTTTCAGTGAAATAAACGTTCATTATAACCATAAGTATTACTTGAGAAATATACCATAGATTAGTATCTTTATTGTATATATTCACTCTAATTGTGTCCTGAATTTTCTAGGCAGAAGAATAAAGGAATTTGCCATATTGGGTAAAATGAATGAATATTAAAAAGGAAATTTGTGATTGTTGATTATGATGTTATTTTGTTGCCCTCTGTTTTTTCTTTTATGCAAAAAAAAAAAAGATAGGTGATAATAATATAAAGTTAATGACCATAAACAAAAGCAAGGGTGGTAAGAGGCCATACCAATAGTAAGCCTTGCACTGATTTAGAAAAAGTGGTTATTATTAGCACCAAGAAATATCTACTGTAAATGGCTATAATCCTATATAAAGTAGATTGTAACACGCAAAATCTAGGAAAATACAACTTCACTTTGTATCTTGAAACACTTTTTTATGGGGGTTCTGCAGGCACGTCACAGTTTTGTAAAGTCTACTTTCCTTTTTATATTTCTGTTTTTAATCCAGAGCAGGTTATTCTGAATGATATCTAGGGGACTGAAACATGCCAGATTCTTGCACAAGTGTGGATACAGCAACATCGTGATGTACCAGCCTGGTCCTGCAGGAGCACAATTTGAATGTTGTGCGCACGCCCAGTGCCCTGCTGACACCCCCTACTGACACCCGAGTCCTCTCAGTAGCATTTCTCATCCCAGAGACGCTTTCTGCCTCCTGATTCCTGCTGCTCTCCAGTTACAAATAAAAGAATGTAGTAACTTAAATGTGTTTATATAATATCAGCACATAATAAATCCTAACAAAGAAATCAGACAACCAAACAAAAAAAAAACCTGCCCCAAAGGCAATATTTAGGCCAAGTTTATCCTTCATCAAAGTCCAGCAAAACAGTGATTTAGTTTTTGTTTTCTTAAGTTTAAAAATGTTGTAATGTTATATAAATACATCTGGGTTATTGAATTTTTAATTTGCAATTTGAGATGACAGAGCAGGAAAGATCAGTAGAGAGAAGATTGTTTTACATATCAATTTTGTTTTAAGACCACAGTTTTCCCTTATTTGCACCCGGGGAGAAATATACAAATGTTTTATTCCCATTTAATGAGAGTGAAAGGGGTAAATATGCTCCTCAGAAATTGAATTTGTAAAATGAGAGGTTATTTGGTATCAACAGCTGTTGTATCAACAGAGGCAGAAGATAACTAGGCTGTCTTGATGATTATACGCAAAGAGTGGCTCTAGAAGAGTTAAGTGTCTTTGAGAATGCTTAAAAAAATACCCAAAAATCTCAAAAAATAAACAAAAAAGGCCAAATAAATCAAACATAGATGCTCTTCTAATTTGGAAAGGGCCATGCAGGAATTCCCCCTTATGCTGGAGCCGAGTTTAGCACATATTTTATTATTAAATTCTGTTTAACCATATCATGGCATAGGATTATGAAGAGAACTTCCAGAGAATTTATTTGCCTATGAGACTGTATGTAAAGCACTGCATATATCGCGAAGGGTCAAGCTTCTTCTGAAGGAGACTAATCGGGGTAGTGAAGATGCAAGGCTGCGACTTGTGCACACCAACCACATACCGAACTGTGGTCCTCGTCAGCCAGACAGAAAAGCAACCAGCTTGTGCATACAGACAAAAAAAGCAGAGAAATAAATGTCTCTGGAGGTGCATAAGATCACACAGCAACTTCCTGCTGCAACACAACTCTGAATTGGGTTAGTGGGGGTGGTGTTTCTGTCACTGGTGCTTCGTTGATTAGCTGGCAAAATCAAGCCTCTGAAGCTTGAAAACTCTGGAAGAGCCATTTTCTACTCAGCCCGAGCTTCCTGCTGGAACATTCAGACATGCTCTCTGGACAGAGATAACCATGTGGTTCAACCGTTTGTAGTTTGAAGTTGCAGACCCTAATTAAAAACGTGTTCTGACTGTGCTCAGAATGGCTTTGACATTTTAGATGTATTATATGAAAGACAAACATCAGGCCTTGCTATATATTCCCTAGACTTGGCTTTTCAGAGCCAAAGAAAGCCTAAGAGAAGCCTGCAAATACTCCCATGGATTGAGGCACTGCAGAGTAACCATCATAATTTAAAATCCAACATTGCCAGTGTCAGTGTGGTTTGTAGAGCATGCTGCTTTAAATTAAAAGGAATCCAGGGTATTACCACACTAAAGACTCTTAAGGGATACTTATTTATCTTGCATCAACCTTTAAGCATAGCTGTAAAGTTTGAGATTAACCAAGTTATACAATAGTATTTTATCATCATTTTCAGTTCTAATGTCTAAACTGAACAATAGCTGTCTGATTCCATTTGGCAAAATATCCATTGGTGAAATGGTGAGTGCTCACCCCCCATAAAATTAACACAAAGACTGATGGTGACAGTCCATTTCACATTCCCTGTTCAACTAAAACTCCAGAAACTTTAATAGTTACATGGGCAAAGAGACTTTAGTTTGATGATGAAGGTTAATGAGAGCTGCTGCAACATGAAGCCCAAGATCAGTTAACACATTGACTGCGCAGGTGTCTGA
Organism: Tringa tobata; assembly: GCA_033628505.1. Classification (NCBI taxonomy): domain Eukaryota; kingdom Metazoa; phylum Chordata; class Aves; order Charadriiformes; family Scolopacidae; genus Tringa; species Tringa tobata. Next base: position 2,813,971 of record JAHREE010000183.1, read on the forward strand.
GAAGTTGTGTAGATATGTAGGCTGCTAACTTGAACTGAACTCTCTAATTATCCCAGATCCAGCAATTCTAAGCCAGCTGCGAGATGTTTATACGAGGCACATTATCCCAAGTGATTACACTGTAGACACAGTCATCAGTTTACCATAGTCTGGTAGATAAAAACTCCATGGCCTATTTTAAAAACAGATCCATATACATTTTACAGGACTTTTCATGGTGCCACCGTGTTCTTTTTCACCTTGCCAATTGAAAGCTAAGAAAGAAAAACTGCTAATTCAAAAATTTTAAATTGAGACGAACTATATATACAATTTTTTATCAATACTGTAGTTCTCTCTCTACCTTAATATCAACAGTATCAACCAAGAAGCTTGGCAAATTGGAACCAATTCCTTTCTAAACAAAGATGAGTTCTAAGGATGTCCTCGCCTATGAAGGAAATGCTGACTGTAATTATCAAAAATAATAGTTATTATTTACTGAGAGGACGGCACCTCTGGGGAGTCCACTTGTTCTCAGTGCTGCCACCAAGGCTCTCACAAGATTCTCTTGCGTAGGGTTCATTCCTCCAAGATGCTTCACACAAAAAGCACTGCAGGGAATTATTGATTCCATGAACTCTAATAGGAAACAAGGCTAAAAGCAAGACTAAGTATCAGAGGTCCCAATAACCCCTTGGAAATGCAAGTTGGCTTTAGGCACTTCGTAGTTCTGCAGTCATGTCCAGTACCAGCAGATGCTGCCCCACACCATCCTACTTCCAGACCTTACAATGTTCCAGGAATATATGTTCCTCTTAAGATGTGTTTGCAGGTGGCAGAATGGGAGAATTACTCTCTTTCAAAAAATTAATCAGAGACAAAACTGCAGTAAAATAACAACAGCAGCCTTTCACTAGTTTTGCCAATTTCTTTACAGATAGAAATTCATACTTATGCTAAGGAAATTTTATGGAATATTATTCTAATTTTTATTTTGGTTTATTGTGGATTTTAAGAAAACAACCTACAATTTATTACCTTTTTTTGCATAAATAATTAATAATAATTCAACAGCTATACAACTTTACTGCAGGAAACTGAAGAGTCACCCGCATGACAGAACTATTCATCAGGAACACAAAATATGCTATGCTGTATTAGACTACTAGGCGTCAACTAGGATATTTTTTACCTTGATAAAAAATACTAAATATGTGTGAAGTATAGCTATTCCAGTTTGCAGCAAGGTGCCATTTAGTTTCTCTGTGGTTTGGTAGAATCTAGGCCTTAAGACATCTTTTGAGTTTCACAGACAAGATACAGTTACTCCAAAAATCTCACAATGGACATAACCAAAGCAATTATGCTTTGATCTGAAATCCCACCCAGAAGCCTTGGAAACACAGCTTTGTCTTAGAATTTGGCATATGTAATAAATTTGCTTCTGCTACCTACAGATGACTATGCTGTCTTGTATTAAGTTATTTCTTTCCATTCTTTCTCTTTAATGATTATTCCTGCAAATTTGCAAATGTCACTCATAAGTAAATTATAACAAAAGCAGTGGAATACAGGCATAAGGACAAACAACATTAGTTACTGGCAGCAAAACAAAGAAATAAACCAAGAAATCAAAAGGATATGGAAGAGAAGTGGATTTTTTTTTTTTTTTTCTGATAGCGTATATCACTGCCATTTTAAATCAGGGACTTACTAAGATTCATGTATTTATTCTAACTGTTCTAGTCGCTCTACCACATGGAGACTTGGTTCCCACTATAGTTTTCCACTTCACATATTTCATTACAGATCTGCAAAAATATTAAAGCAGCTAATTCCTGAAGAGGTCAGTGAAAGCAAGGAGAACCCAAGCCAATCATGTTCATGTGGGCCAAGAAGAAGTGGAAATGCACATTGCTAGGAGGAGAAAAAAATGGATGGATAGATACAGTGGGAATGAGGTATGAGGAGGAATCCAACTCTATCTGAAGGTTCAGGCTTGGTCTGGAGTAAAATCTGTATCAAACCTAAAATTTATGATTGAGTTTTTGCAATTTCTGAAAAATCTGGAAGAGGTTATGCTGCCTGGAGTATCAGATCTTCAACTCTTTCAGCACCTGTTTGTGCTAAGCAGAGGAAAATCAAGACAGTTCCCCACTTTCTTTCCTACTCTTCCAAAGTCCTTCTGTCATTGGATCAGTCCTTGGCTCAGCTACTTTGATTAGGTGCTGGCATAATGTAGTGTTTAGGAAAAAATTTCAGTCATGGATCAGAAGGTCTACAAACATAATTTAACTGTTATCTAAACCAGATGAAAGTCATGCAGGAAATTAATCTGGAAAGAAAATTATGTGTGATAGGCTAATCTAATCACTGGTGTAACTACCCTTAACTCTGGTTAAAAAGAGATATGCTCTTTTGGGAACCGTCCTCTTCCTGGAATATCTCTGCAAGCACAGAAAGATCTGACAACACTTTTTGAATAGCTCTAGTCAGAAAGAAGAAATATCTTCACAGTACCAGGGATTAGGACATTATGAAAATGATATTTTAAAAATTACAGCTATTTCTACCAAAGGAAAAAAGAAAAAACATCTTGTTCATATTTTTTTTAAAACCCATCTGCTATTTTCACTTTTTTCTGTCCTTGTATCACACAGAGTATTCATGTTAGGATAGGTGACTGTATATAAGATTTAAAAAAGCAAAGCAGGTGGTGACTTGGGAATGAGACAGCAATGACTGTGTTAAGTATATTTCCCAGTCATTTCTGTGGCTGACAGAACTGAAAAGACGGAAAATAAGGCTGAAAACATGAGCCACAGCAGGATTTTAAGATTCCTCACAGAAGTCCACATGTACTGGGTACTCTTTGTGAAGGTTCTGATTTGTAGTGAGCACATGTTAATCCATTTAGCATATTTACATTAAAATGATGAAAGAGAATCAGGAAAGTAGGATCAGGAATAGAAAAACTAAAAAATATTAACATATGTTTTCAACTTTGAAATGCAGCCAGTGTTTTTCTCTAGTGTAACAGGAAAAGCTGTCCTTTAAATAAGCATACCAATACAGACTTAAAACTTTACCTCGAGCCCATCTCTGAAAATTTCTGGAAAAACTGAAGGGCTTGGTCTTAAAACTTGCAGATCTTGCAGATTAGAAGAGGTTTCCCCATGACATAAGTGCAGCTTCCTTGGTCTATGAGGAAAGTGTGAAAATGGCTCACACAGAAATGGAGCAACTGGGGGACACAATTTCATATTGAGCCCTCACAAAGGGTCTATGAAATTAGCTTAGATTGGCAGTAAAGCAGACTGGTGATTATAGTGATACACTCAAAAGATAAAACGCAGGTAAGTCATTACATAGATCTAAGAACACATTTCTTAACCAGCATTAGTGTAATACAAACAAATGTAGCAGTATATGACTCAACATACTCTGGATTTCTCTGAGAGCTCATAAAAAGATGTTATTGCATCCACTCTTTAAATCACAAAACTGGGAAGAGAAAATAATATGTTCTTTCCTGTGCTGAGACCACCTTTGATACATACCCAAGTAGATCTTACTGGAAAACATCCTCACACACCCAAAAACATTTGCAAGATCATGGTTGCATTTTTCTGTTCATCATTAGAACAGAAGTGGAAGTTAATTTTTTAAAAGTACAAATAGGATACACAGACTTATATTTACCTGAATATCTACTAAAACAAGGTCTGGAGTTTTTACATGAGAATACAGAGATATTGATTCAAACCCTCCGCTTGAGTGATTTAAAGCAAAGACTGTCTCAGACATAGAATCATAGCACAAATCATAGAACGGTTTCAGTTAGAAGGGACCTTTAAAGGTCAGTCCAATCCCCCTGTCATGGGCAGGGACATCTTTTACTACATCAGGTTGCTCAAAGCCCAATGTAATCTGACCTTGGACACTTACAAGGATGGGGTATCCACAGTTTCTCTGGGAATTCTGTTCCGGTGTCTCACCACCCCTTACAGTAAAGAATTTCTTCCTTATATCTAACCTAAATCTACCCTCTTTTCACCTAAAATCATCACCCCTTGTCCTATCACTATAGGCCTTGGTAAAAATTCCCTGTCCATCTTTCCTATAAACCCCCTTTAAGTATTGAAACATCACAATAAGGTCTCCTTGAAGCGTTCTCTTCTCCAGACTAAACCAACCCAGTGTGAGTGCTTTAAGCACTTTTTTTTTTCCCCTGAGGTGGGAAATTTTTTTTCATGTTCCTGGTGGTGTTTTCTAAATCTGTACTCTCCCTTCCCTCATTGAAACCAGGTTGTTCCTATTTTTTCTATGGACAACACTGGCATCCACTCACTAGCTCTATTTTTGCTACAGTGCCTTCATAAAATTAAAATTGTTCAGATTTATTTCCTTCTTTAGTTAAAAAATATAAATCTCTATACATATTTAGGCTGAACAAGGTTCTGAAGTTTCATAAAATATTCCTAGCATTTGAATGTGTGTAACCTCAGCTCGTTCTGAAACACATTACACTAAGATTTCTTTGGTAACACCTGTGAAAAGCATACATATAATTGAAGACCTCATAAGTAGGCAATTAATGATAATGGATTGACAGTAAGTTCAAAGATCCTCAACTATAGGTGATAAAGCACAGAAGATGGAAGGAGCTTATTTTGACCACCTGAATCGTCAAAGTTAGTGGACTAAGAGATAGCAATATTTTTTTGTTCTGCTGACTGAATAAATGTGTTCTGCAAATTCACAAGATACAACTATGATATCATGTTGATGATACTTTTGTGAAAGTACTTTTTAGATATTGTTTCATTTTCAAGGGATGGGAGGGCAGAGTTAGTATTTTGCTTATTTAAAAGGTGACCATGCTCCAACAGAAACCGCAAGAAATAGAAATTATATAAATGTAAAATATCCTTTTATCCCTTAGTTAATTGTTTTTAGAACTATTATATTTATTCTCCTCCTCATGAAAGGTTAAAATCCAGTAGAAGAAGGCTTCCTAGTGGCTGAGTGAGTAGCAGCAGCATTTGAAGTATATCAGAGATTTTTCCTAGACATATAAAAAAATCTTGACTAGGATGGAGGTTTCTGATGCCCCTCAGTGTGTGAAACCCAAGCAACTTTCTGCTTTATTCAATGTCTCTCCCTCCTGCATGCTCATGAGCAGCAACTGAGCTGAGTGAGAGTTAATCTATTTGCTCACCATTTTCCTGAAGCTCTTCCACTGGTTCTACTGCAACAAATTCCCTTAACTTATCCCCATTTGGACTGACTACGAATGGCAGAAGCTTTGTTTTTGAAGGAAAGTAATTTAAGAGGAAACTTCAGGCAGAACAAAAGAGAGGGCTTCACTGTTACATGGCATGCAATAGTGAATAGAAAAGAATATTGCACAATATTTTCAGCTGCACAACAAAAATGTCATAAAGACTAATGGCGATAATCGCTTAATGGGCAGGTCCCTAAACATGATTACATTTTGGCAATGCATTGTTCAGGCTGATCCATCTGGGAATAATATTTTAAGTTGTCCTCTAGGGACTTGGTCTTTTTACAAACATATGACCTACCTCTTTGGCATAATAGAAATTTCTATGGGGATACTGATTACATGGGAAGTAGAGAAGGTTTTCCTAGAAATTAGCCAGAACATGAGAAACAAATTCCCACAGAAACAAAGAACAAGCACAACCTCGCCTCAACACTTTTTATCCTTCCTTAGTAGTGTGAATGCTTCAGGAAACACCTTCCACAACAGAACACCATCGTGGATATGTTTATTTGCATAAGTAATACCTTTTGCATAAGTGATCAATTCATATCCAAAAGATACTACAATACTGCTACGGGAAGGGCAGCATTGAAAGTGATAAAGAACAGCATCTAGCAAGCAATCAACATGTCCACTATAAAACAAGAAGTGCTTTGTGTTTACAAATCCTATTGCTTACTGGATAAGAGTGTGTATTATGATCCAAATCTAGAAAAGTCTCTAAACAACCTCTGATTAAGAATTTCAAAATATGCTCTACTGTTTTCCTGTTTCAGCCCTTGAAACAGGAAACAGTTTATTAAAAAAATAAATAAATCATACATTCAGAATGACCATTTCTGACTGTAGAGATCAGGAAAGACCCTGATCATAGTATTTTTACTAAAGGTTTCTTTTCTAGTGGCTTTTGAAAAACATTATACCAGAATTTACTTTTCAACTTTTAAAATGGAATGATGAAATCATACTCGCATTAGACAGCTGTACTTCATGTCATGCAATTTTTGTGCTACAGCAACCTTATCCCTTGTATTACCTGCCAGCTTGCTCTAACACAGTCTGCTCTAAGAAGAAATGCTTTGAAGAGATCATGTATCTATCGTGTTGATTTTGTGGAATTTCTTCCTTGCAATATTGACAAGGACAATTGACAATTAAACTCCTTTAAAATCATATTGAAGCTTAGGCCATATCCACTCCTGTCCACTTGTCATATGCCTCTGTTGAGGGGTAAGCATAGCAACAGATACCTTGATATAGGCATTTGCACCTGTGGCTAAAAGAGCTGTGCCTGCCTTCAGACAGCAGGGATCTCAAGTCCTTGCCTACTGAGATCCGATCTGAGCTGGCAGTCTCCCACAGTTTATCCATGCTTTCTACCCAGTCATTATCAGACGTTGCAGATAAAAGTCACCTGTACTATTCTGAGATTAACAGTATCATATAAATGTCATGCTTCCTTTGTCTATTTCATTTGTGAAACACACATATAAGCTCACTCAGTCACTGTCAGCCAGATGTCATGTTTTCCTGAGATGTGTTTGCACACATGAAAGGGCTGATTGTGCTTGGTTTTTTCTGATAAAAAATAGATAAGGTGGACTATCCCGACTACCCTGCTTTTCATACATCTGCACAAAGGTGAGAAATGAATGAAGGCACAGCTTTTCCCAGTGCAACACTGTTGCTGCTGCTACTCAGCTCCCTGGTAAATGGGGCAGAAAAATCCTGGGTTCGTGTCCCTCCCACTGGCACAAAGCTCAGAACTCGTGTGCTGCTTCTCTCTGACCCATTCCTCACTTACAGCTGAGTTTACAGCCATTATCAACATCTAGTGAGTTTGGTATTATGGGTCAGGAAAGTCTCAGAAACAGGTTATTTTATTCTAAAAAAAATAATTAAAAACTTCTTGTTGAAAAATTAACCTCCTTTAGACACATCCAGAAACCCACAATCTGATTATTGCTTCACGAAATTTTCATGAAGATGGTGCAATTACATCTGTCTTATAAAAACAAGACATTAATCAATTTGACTATCACTAAAACAAAAATATGTCCTATTACATTTCATCATAAATGTAAAGGAAAAAAAATTTCATTCATATGAATTGTATGCAATACTATTATATTTAAAAAAAACACAACATAGAGCTTTTATACAAAAAACTCTGAATACAAAGTCTAGCCTTCTTTAACTATTACATTAATAGGAGAACAAGAGCAGTCACCTGTTTTTCTCTATTTCCATTATCATATGCTTATTCAAAACTCACGAAAGTGGAACAACAGAATTACACTGGTTTTAAACTTGTAGTCAAGAGGGCAAATGTAACAAATAAAAGAAACAAATGCATACATACATAAGTACATAGATAAGGAAAGGAATCCCTTTGGGTTAATCTGCAGGGAACTTTCCAAATCTGGTTTGTAAGAAATATAGATCCCTGTTGCTTGGGATCAGAAACTGAATGGGAGAATCAAAACTGTATTATTATTTATGCCGAAAGCATCCTAAATGAAAAAGGACTGAGCAAGAAGAAACCAACCAAGAATAGTTTGTGTTTTTCTGAAATACGTGACTCACAATCCACTTGGTCTCTGCACTGAAATAATAGAGGCTCCTCACTACCTCATGGAGATACAGTCAGTTTGTATACAATTCTTTAAAGCAATGATTTAGAGGGATTTATAGCCAGAGAAAGTAGCTTTCAGATCTAATCACTAAGGTGGTTAGACCTTAGACTCCCTGGAAGCAGAGGCTTAAATTCTGGCAGGCTCACCTCATCCTTTCATCTTTCAGAGGTAGATTAAATTCTGTGTAGCTTAGCATATAGGGGTCCTCCACAGGACTGGTAAAAGATGAAGTCCTATCTCCTCTAAGTGCTGTTTAATGTAACATCTTTTCTCTCTCTCTTTTCTCTCTCTCTTTGTTTTTTTTTTTTCCATTAGAAATAAGTCCAGGCAACTTGAAATAATTTTTTGAAAGATATTTCTCTTTCCAGACAGCTCCCTACTTTCTTGTCTTGAAGGTTTTAAAACTTTATTTCCTTGATTCTCTATTTTAGCACAAGTGATGGACACTTTCCTGTAGAATTGTTGTACTCTGTGGGAAATGTTAATAGAAATCAGGGCCCAGAAGAATACAGGCATTTCTTCACAGTTCAAGATTTGCTGTTTTCATTTCTTTATATTGCCAAAAGCTAATCAGACTCACTGAAACCACTGAAATAAAATTTAAAACTGTCTTTAAAAAGAGGAAGAAACCTCATCAAATGTCCTACTAATTATTGACCCTCTCCAACAAATACTTATATGCACTGAGAAATAGTCTGAGCAAATTAATGAAAATGGCTACTACAGAGCTTGAGCTTAAATTTTTAGAACTAAAACTGTTGATACATATTACAAGTAGTAATGATTGTACACATGTGCACTAGGAATCTAATTTAAGCATTTAATGACATCTAATGCATTACAAAACCCTATATATTTTTGGTAGCTACTTGGTACAGTTTGTCCCAAAGGCCTCTTCAGCTATTATAGATAACCAGAAAATTACTAATAGACCCTCCGTAATGCAAAACACGTTGGCTAGAGAGAAAAAGGGATGTATGGATTGGTAGTCCTTAGGTTTCTAGTTTTCCCCAATTAAAAAAAAAAAACAGAGGAATAAGAAAATAGATTTGTCTGTACTTTAAATCTTTCTTAATCCTGGCTGGGTTTTAGGCATATAAACTAAACAGTCCCAAAAAGAAAGATGCATAAAGAAAATGGATAATAATAATGAGTCAACCCTAGCTGCTATTTAAAGTAAAAGGCATCACTAGAAACAGATACAGTGTGAAGGAAGTAGAAAGGTGGCTCATCAAAGAGGCACTGGCTTGAGCAAACAAAAGACCAGAAACTTAGGATTCCACATCCTCCCCTCAAGATATACTAGGTAATACTTTGGTATAAAATGCAGCTTATTTTCCATGGAGAGGGAACTAAACCAATACAGTATAACGCAGCTAATCTTCAACTTGATATTCCCGATACAAAAAAAAGATGACTGACAGGAAACATTGTTTCTTTCCTCAGGGACCTTTAAGTACATTTAGTTCTTATTAACCATGAAATGTCCACTAATGTTTCAGAAGGAAGGAAATACTATTAAAAATTATTCAGAGTAATACAACCTTAAGAACTGGCTCAGTACTTTTGAAGAAAGACATTATATCCATTTAATACAAATGTCACTGGCAAATTGTGTGTCAAAATGTTGCTTCTAAAGTTTTCTTTTACAAGTCAGTCAAGCTCGTAAATGTCAGCTGATGGGCAGCCCACTACACGGTTCCACTTGAACCTCCAGCTGTTAAAAGCCCTTTACATAGTCGTGTCAGGACTGCAATAACCTTAGATAAAGTGGTACAGGAGTGGTGCCTAGAGCTCACCTGAACATCAGAAATTGGGATGAAAAGCCCTCTCCTGCAAGCTGTGTTGCATGCAGCTCTGTCACCCAGCAATTATGTAGGAAATGGTCAATGATTACACACTAGAATTTGAGACCCGGGTTATCAAACTGCGCAGATGTCGCAGAGTAGTGAAAAAATCTAGGAGGCACATGCTAAAGTATGAGCACAAAGACAAACTGAAACAAATCTTGAAAACACTTGGTCAGACTGCTGCTTACAAATAGAAGCAGAGGGTATTTGGCTTACTGAGTCCAAGTCCTCGTCACCATGCCACAGTGAGCTCTGTGCTCGGTTGTATGACTTCTCTATCAATCTTTCCGAAGCACTGCAATACCCTGTCTTGGGCATCCCTTGAGCCATGGTTTGACACTACAGATTTGTGGTGCTGTTGTTGAAAACACTTTTCACTTCACTTTAGGATAAGTATCAATGCAACAACATTTCTAATTAATTAAACATAATATGAATTAACATAACAGATGGAATGTCTTCTATGGAAAAATGTAATACTATTATAAATTTCTTCTTTTCTATCAACCACTAGGATAAGTTTTACAAACTCGCCAACAAAGTAATTACAGGTTGCAGTGAATGTGATCCTAACTCTTCTCTCATGCCCACTGCATCAGTGCATGCTCCAAGCCTCAATTAGGACTTGCTTAATTTGTTCTGAAACAATGAACTTCAGTCTAAAGTCACCTATTCAAAATCCTCACTGAACAGAGATTTTAAAACACTTTGAACATTAAGGAATTTCATTTTTCACATGCAAACAACTGTATTAAGTTAGATTTAAATCAATACAGGGGCCGACATTGAGAGTCAGTATATCTTGGGGAATCAGCCCTTGGCACGTTACTCAGAAGCATCAGTTCTGCAATAATATCCCAATAAAATACAGGCATTTTTCAGAAGATACACACTGGCCTGAAAGCATAAGGTTTGTAATTCACCCAGCACCAGTCAAATCTGCAGTGATCAGCTTGCTAGAGCTGACTGTGAACTCCTCTAGCTTTCATGCACAAGTGATACACTGTGCCCAAGAATGGAATATAAAGCTCAATTGTATAATCACATATTCTTCTGATGTCTAAAACAGAAAAAGGTTGAAAAAATCACAGGGAAAAAGTACAAATGCAGCTTCTTTGTTTGGACCATTTCCTTTCCTCCTACATTCTCTGCTTCAAAGCAACATTGAATACTAACTGCAGCTGGACTGACACCTCCACTATATCTTTTATTATTTTGGTTTTGATAGCATCCACCAACACATCAGACACAATACATTCCCCAGAAAACTCCTAGGCTAAATAAGAAAACAAGAAAGAGATGTCTAACAACTATATAAATGCAGTATATTTTATCTTACATCTGTGTGTTAAAAACATTTTTATATGTTTAAGTAACTTAACACATCCTGAAGTATACCTGACTTCAGTACTGCAATCTTTCATTTTCAGTCTTTCACTAAAGTGTTCAAAATAATAGTAAAAAGAGTATGATTTAAAGGGGTTATTTCAGTGCTATAGCACCATGAGAGATAATATGAAAGGCACAAATGTGAGACGAGATTGTTGCTCAGAGCAATGTAACTAGAAAAACAGATCAGGGAAGGTGTTATCACATGTACAGAAGGTTGAAAATATTTTGTAATGAAACTTTAGGACATTTTGGAATTCAAGGATTTTCCTTTCCAAATTAACTGTACATTTGAAAGCTGATTTTCCTTATAAATTATGTTGAAACAACAGATTTGGGGAACTTGCAACTATTTTCTCCTATGAATTGTACTCTGAATAAAACACATGAATCTAGTGTCTTGCTCTCATTCAGAGCATGGTTGGGTGGCAGCTGTGTGCACATAAAGACAGAGTACATGATAAAGTACACAACTATTCAAATGCACAAATTTGCCCATTCAGAAGAAAGCTCATTTTAAAGCCTTGCAGTTCCTTGTTAAAGAAAACTCCAGTTACCTCACAGCTTTAGCTATGCACCTCTATGACAACTGCATATATACATATACATGTATATGTAAACATATACAGGTATATGTATACATATATATGTACATGTACATCATACATATATACATATGTACATATATATGTAAGTATATACATATATAGACATTTCAGCAAAATCCTAAAATAATATCACTGTGATAATGACAAAAAGTTCCTCCTTAAGTCCTTGTGCATGAAGGGTTATAAGCAAAGGTGACCACCACCTTGTGTACTGTGGGCCTAGAGAGCAGCCTGCAACGTAAGGGGCACACAGCTCCAGCAAGAGCTGGGGAAGGGGACAGCAGGACTACTGTCCTCCCACCCCACCTCTCTAAGTGTTTGCTACCAACCTGAATTTCTCCAAGGTCACAAGTGGCTCGGTATTGGGGACAGACCTCTCTAACATCTTTATCAATGACCTGGATGAGGGGATTGAGTGCATCCTCAGTAAATTTGCAGATGACATCAAGTTGGGTGGGAGTGTTATCTCTTGAGGGTAGGAAAGCTTTACAAAGGGATCTGGAGAGGCTGGACGGACGGGTTGAGGACAATTGTATTAGATTCAAGAAGGCCAAGTGCCAGCTGCTGCCCTTGGGTCACAATAGCCCCATGTAGTGCTACAGGCTTGGGCAAGGGTGGCTGGAAAGCTGCCTGGTGGAAAAGTACCTGGGGATATTGGCTGACAGCCAGCTGAACATGAGCCAGCAGTGTGCCCAGGAGGCAAAGAAGGCCAACAGCATCCTGACCTGTATCAGAAATAGCATGGCCAGCAGGACTAGAGAAGTGATCCTCCCCCTGTACTCGGCACTGGTGAGGCCCCACCTCAAGTACTGCGTTCAGTTTTACGCCCCTCACTACAAGAAAGACATTAAGGTGCTGGAGCGTGTCCAGAGGAGGGCAACAAAGCTGGTGAGGGGTCTAGAGAACAAGGTTTATGAGGAGCGGCTGAGAGAACTGGGGTTGTTTATCCTGTAGAAAAGGAGGCTTAGAGGAGACCTTATTGCTCTCTCTAGAACTACCTGAAAGGAGGTTGTAACAAGGTGGGGTTTGGTCTCTTCTCCCAAGTAACAAGCAAAGGACAAGAGGAAACAGCCTCAAGTTCTACGAGGGAGATTTTATTTCTTATGATTAAGTGGTCAGCCCTGAGAGTAGGACCTGAACTACCTTAGCATGTTGAGTTTCAGTTGGCAATAAAAGCATACATTCGTCTACAGAAAGATGGGCTTCTGTTGCACAACATTTTCAGATTTCTCAATAAGGAACTACCGTTTTATTCACCCTACCACAAACCGTCCTAATGAAAATTTGTGGTGATATATACATATACATTTATTAAAATCATAAAAATTATTTAAAGTTGGTGGAAAGGGATAGGAGCCAAGAAAGGAAAAAAAATAATTAAAACCGTGTAATTTAATTGCATAATGAAAACTATCTTTGAATAAATTTCATAGAATCATAGAATAATTTGGGTTGGAAGGTCATCTAGTCAAACCTCCCTGCAACAAGCAGGACATCTTCAACTACTAGATCAGGTTGCTTAGAGCCCCATTTGACCTAACCTTGAATGTTTCCATCTAGGTTGAGTATACCCTCTTTCAGTTTAAAACCATTACCCTGTGTTCTATTGCTATAGGCCCTACTAAAAAGTCTGTCTTTCTAACTTATTTTATCTTTCTTATCTAGAATCTATGATTCTTACAAGCCCCCTTTAAGTATTGAAAGGCTGCAGTAAGGTCTCCAAGCTGAACAATCCCAACTCTCTCAGACTTTCCTCATAGGTGTTCCATCCCTCTGATCATTTTTGTGGCCGTCCTCTCAACCTGCTCCAACAGCTCCATGTCCTTCTGTGCTGACAATTCCAGAGCTGGACACAGTACTTCAGGTGGGGTTTCACCAGAGTGGAGTAGAGGGAGTGAATTACCTCCCTTATCCTGCTGGCCATGCTTCTTTTGATGCAGACCAGGATATGGTTGGCTTCCTCGGCCGTGAGCACACATTGCTGGCTCATGTCCAACTTTTCATCCACCAGTACCACCGATTTGGAGAAAGTTAAAAACAATATAGAAAAACTGAGACCCATTCCTACTTGCTACAGCATAGTAAATTTGGTATTTCATTACAGAGTTCATTACCTCTATTATTTAATCATATGACAACAATTTATAGTAGGAACAAAAGCTAGTTTTAAAATGCAGACAAATAATACTGGAGAAAAAAAGAAGAATTCTATAGAGCAGAAAGGAAAAATAAATGTTTCCTAAGAATATACAATGAAACTGTAAACTTAATTAAGCCTCAATTAAAATCTTAGAAAATATACTGAAGAAGTGATTTCTTTAGACTTCTGTGACTAAGTCTTCTTACTGCTTTCATAAAACTTTTAGGTTCTGAGTCTATAGAAAGTACATCTAACTTGATATTTTGTACTACATTTTCCCCCCTCAAGGTTTACTTAGTCTAACATGAGACTCTCAGGCCAGCAAAGTTTTTATTCAATGTGTATTTAAATATAACCAGTGTTAGTTTTAACTACTATCACCTTTTGAAGGCGCTCTTTAAAAAAAAAAAAGGCTAACATTTTCTAAATTAGGGGAAAATGTGTGCATGGCTTCTTTCTTTTTTTATATTTCAATATTGTTAGTATTTAGCTGTAAAGATTTATTTTCCCATGGAAAAATATTTTTAATGACTTGAAATTAATTTATATGAAACTCAAAGTTTGTTTTAGACCTCAAATGAAGATTAACTTGAAGTTAGTGTCTGGTTTAAAGCTGACTTTTATGTGGGAATAAGTATTGCATATGGGACTGGCTTGCTTCTGTTATACAACCTGTTTCAGCTTCTGTTAGTTTATATGTGCTTAGACTATTTCTACAGACACTCATGTTGCAAAGCTGTCAATATTAGAGGAGCTCAGCACTACAGATTTACTGCCTTCCATGCTGTTAAGAACGATAACCTGATTTAGTCCATCCTACATGGTCTCTTGTCACAGGGTGAAAAAGGAAGGTGGAATAAACCATTCTTATAATTAAATAGTTCACTGAGGTTTTCCATTATTTTCGTAGTCACCCTCTCCTGGAAGTCATATTATCTTCATGTGACTTAGAGTCTAATATCCTATCAGGTTCCCATATGAAACCGAATAGGCATAAATTTATAGCAAGAATGGAAACCGTATGTATACCAGCAAATCACATGCAGCCCCACGCACAAACATATATGACCTTAAATCCGTAGATACACAAAATACACACGCACGCATATATGCATGTACAGCATTTTCTCTCTGTCTCCAAGTTACATTTATAAAGTTATATATAATGCATTAGAGACTAATGGATTTTCTTGCTTGTGTTGCAGCCCCCGCTCAACAGTTACCCCTGTAAGCACTCTGGAAGAAGCAAGGTGCACGGTTTGGACCAACAGACTCTAAAATATTGCAACAGAAGAAAGCCTCACACTCTCTGGTTTTGATACAATACTTCAGGTTTCTTGAGAGTCTCAGTTCCAGTATGATTCTGATTAAATTGAACAGGCGCAATACAGCAACAGTAATCTTCTGTCATACACTGATAGTCAGAAGCTTAGTCACCAGGAATAAAGCAATGAGAAATGAAGGAAGGTAGGCAAATAAAACTACAGTAATCTACTGAACAGAAGGGCTTGGAACACAAAATGGGAAAGACTGATTCCTGTTATAATGACAACACTTTAATTATATATATTCAATCAAAAATAAACTACTAGAGAGAGAGTAAAATACTTCCAATTAATGGAAGTAATGTAATGTTCAAACTTAAATGAAGTATTTTTCCCTTGAGGGTTTTACTGTACTATTTTATTTAGCATAATGTAATTTAGATTATAAACAAAATGGTTTTGTAAGTCCCCAGAGAAATGTATTTTATTTATAATGTATTCCTTTGAAGTGGTTATGGAAATCATGCTCTTCCTGAAGTTTGTGTCTCACATACCACCTACTGCTGCAAACTAGTCAGTCATCACAAGTTAAACACAATCAGTTTGGTGAAGTATGTGACAAGAAAACCCAAAATTTTCTTAAAATGCCAGAGGAAAATTTCCAGGTTTTGGAAATTCCAAAACCTAATAGTCTTCCCTCCAAAAAAAGTTATTGAAATATCTTTGTTGATAAAAGTTATGTTTTTTAAGAGGGAATGGAACTCAGCCAATATTATTACACTTGAGTTTTTAATGCATGTAATGAAAAAAGAATTGTTTACATTATACCCTAGAGGGAGATTCAGCTGAGAGTAATTATATTTTGTATACTTAAATTTAAATATGTAAGTATTTCCATCTTTCTTTTACATCACAAATCCTTAAAAAATGTACTTCTAATATAAAAAGTACACTTTCAGGTTGTAAATTACAAATGAAAGTTTCTGTCACCTTTTTTTCTCAAAGTAATTAAGATAATCTACTTATGATTAAATAAGCAAATATGAATTAATAAATTGAAACCCTTGGGGTTTCAATTGTTTTCAAACCTATGGGGTCTCCTTGCTATCAATAGCTACTGCATAGACTCAGTTAAATAACTAAAGACAAAGTGGGAATTGCTTCTAGAAAATTAATTTTGGCAATTAATCATCTTTTTAAAGCATAATAGTACCCTATCCTCATGGTTGAACCATTAACATGCCAGCCATAGATGTACAATGGTCTAAGCTGAGATGCTTCTCCTGAAACAATGTCAAGCTAAGTCACTTCGACGGGACCAAGCAAGCAAGCACTGTAAGATTGGAATGATTATGCAACTGCTTACAGCGTGAACTTGTGATGTCTGTAGCCACAAATTACATATGCTCGATACATATAGTCGGTCTACTTTTTGCCAAAGCTACACTTCTGCTCTAATCTACTAAATATTTAATTATAAATAAAGATTTATAAACAAATTTATAAATAGATACATAAATAAATAAAAACAGAAGTTCTCATTAGTTTTGGAATAAGAGCTTGAATCATTTTTCAAGGGATAATGTATAGAAGCAAATATTTTTGGGTCACTATATAAAACAAACATCAAGGCTCTGGTTAAACTTCTGATTGCATTAGATTTCATCAACATCACAAAGTTTCAGGTTGATATTTAAATGCAGAAAAATACTTTTAATTGCATTATGATTATACGGAACAAATATGAATGGATTTTAACACATTAATAATGTTTTAAATAATCAACATGAATATACTGCTGTACAAACCTTCTAAGACATTTCCTCTGGCTCTTCTTAGATAAGACATTACTGAGTTCACATTTGAAAGTTACACCAATTGTGTTAGAACCTGCAGCTTGTATTAGAGCTGACCTGTACCACAACCTTTGTAGACATCTATAATTTGCTAAAAGCTACTAAAGCACAAACATTACTTGTGTTAAATGGCAAATGCATGTCATAGTGACCATTACCCTTGCATTTGAGGAAAGATTTTAAGATTCTGACAGCCTAAAGAGCTGAGCTAATGCACCTTTGCTAAGCAAAATGATGCTGCTCCTCTTGACTAATGTAATGCGTTCAGATGAACCGACAAATTCTGTTTAATGCACTGCACATTTGTAGGTAGTAAAGCACATTATTTTATTATTTCTTTATACATATAATCCCTTAAGAGGTAACATGACAGGCAAACGTAAATCTAAAGCAATCCATTAGATTTATTTGCATGATTTGCTTTGTTGTTGTTAATTTAGCACCAGGAAAAAAAAATAAAATTTAGCTTTCTGAAAACTTTGTTTCTCTATTTCTTGTAGATATATGGTTTGATGCTTTAACCCTTGGTTTTTTGTTCACTGTTTCCACACTTACTATTGTGCTGTAACACACAATAGTGTGTGACAAATAGCACATGTAACGAAATTGGCAGAAGTTAATTATATGAATTCAGATATTTTCTTTGTTACTTTCCTTTTAGGCTAAAACTGAATACAGTTCAATTCCAGTTACTTTGGGGTACTCTGAAATTTGGCACCAACTAAAAAATTTCCTGCCAAGGAACAGTTGCGCCACTGACACCTACAGAAAAGTCATTCTCCTCAGCCTCTATATCTTCTCTAGCATAATAAATGTATTTTGGGATTGCTTTCCTGCCAGTCAGTTACAGCTGGGGAAGATTCTGGATACTCAGAAAGAACAGGAAACATGTACTACTTCTCCAATCTAGAAGTAGCAACCCACTGGTGAACTGTGACAATTCAAATTTAACTCCTAGACCAGGAAATTATGTGTTTTCGGTATTTTATTAACAGAAAATCTGACATCTGCAACCATACCACAATCTTACACCTTACAAAAAATACCTGAAAATTCATCTGAGTAAAGCTGGAATATGGTCAACACAACATGAAAGGCAAAACCAGCTGTAACTGAATACGACCAGCTGTGTAACAGTGTGCAAGATACCACGTCCTAATTTCAGGATATGAAAGCAGGGGTAATCATCATTTCAGGATTCATCTGACACACCTGTTGTTAGTATTGAAGCCATAAAGATTCAGCCAGTATGCTATGAAAATGTTTTCCTGAGGTGACTTTGTTAGAAGCTTTCTGCAGACAGAACCGAGTGACTGAAACCTCAAGACACTCCAGAAACAATCACAGTAAACTGCCAGTGCCACAGTCCCTAAAGCAAGTATGGGAGGAGAGATGTTTTCTGGGTAAGAAGAGTGTGCCAGCATGTGTAAACGCAGGCCATCTAAACGCCTGCTACATATCCATTTCTACAGTTCATTTCCACAAAATTAGAAACGCAAACCAAGGTGGAAGTTTTAGAGAAATGTGTAAGGAATGTAAAAGAAAGACCAACTATAATGTAGACATAAATGCTGCAGCCTAGCAATTTATGTAAATTATTTGAAATGCCAATGCAACTGAGACATAAAACAGCGTAACATACAAGGGAGAAAGCAGTCAAGTGATAATGAATGCTGGCAATTTAATCAGAACAATTTAGGTTTTTGCCTAGGTTTACTCTCGCAGAGGGAAATGGCTCGTTGAAACTAAACCCAGCTAGCATATCAAAACCAGAAGGGAAAACATACTTTTCAATAAATTGAATTTAACTTGTTGGATTCTCAACTCTACTATAGCAAGACTGAATTATTCTGCAGGGATATCCTGGAGGTAGAATATCAGCTACATTTTTTATTTTCTCTGAAACTCACAGAAAACTTGAAGGTTTGTGCAGAAGCTGAAGATGATCAACAGGAATAACTTGAAGGCATCTTTTTCCTGATTACCAATACCACGATATTACTCTGCTCTTTTGAAGGCAAGCTAAGAGGTTCATTCACATAAACCTTTTCTGCCTAGCTTTTACCCTGGCTACCTCTTATTCTGCTAGCTGTGCAGTTGTAATAACAAGAAGCTCAAGGTTTGCCAACTGCTTGAGAATGTATTCAACTTCTCCGCTGGGTTTTGTGCCTTTGCCAAAATTTGCACCACTGCAGCTGCTACTAAAGTTAGCTCAGGTACACCTAGAGGAACGATAGGCATCACAGTGTTCCCAGCATCCACAACAACTTCCAACAGATGTGGCAAACACATTGTGACATATGACAGTCTACAGTTGTTTATCTGTTGATGATAAAAGATCACAAAGGTAGAGGGTCTTAATACTGAATTTCAGTCCAATAATTCAAAAAGACCCCGACTTTGCAAAGCAAGCATTGCTGCCAAAAATCAGCTGTTTCCCAATATGTTCAATATTTGGAAAGATATAATGTGAAAATATATGTTTCTTTGAATTTTACCTACATGGTCCAGTGAGGAACATCAAAGCAGCTAGTTGGATCAGGCACTGTGTAGTTCTGTGAACTCCTCTTTTGGCAACAGAACTGGTAGTGTGTCAGCATGTAGGCTGTGAACAAAACAAAATACAGAAGAATTATTAAAATAGATTATGGACACATAGGGGAGACACAGACATATAAGCCAAAAGGCCTCCTCTGGTTCAAGAGAAGACAAAAGCTATTAATAACATTATTTCTATTACTGGATAATATTTTTTTTTTGGAAGTCTTAAGAGACCTAGGTGAAAATAGAACTCAAGTATGCATACATAACATAGATCTGGAGCCTACTGACAAGCCTTTGGGCTGCTCATATCTATCCCCAAATGGCTATGTATGATCACAGTATTTTCAGATGATTGTCAAACCCAGTGACCAAATTAGAGTGAGGATAACGATTCCTCTAGGACAGCATGAAGAAGTATGCAGCTGAGTCAGCTAGCAAGCTTGGCTGGCTTGTGCTTGGAAATTGGCACCTCTAGGCAGAGAGAGAGATGGGATGCTGAGCCCTCCCAGACCCCAGGAGCAGCACAACACAAGGGCAGAACTAAGAACTGGGCTCTCCTCTTCTTCCACAAATTATGCAGTCCCTCTAGCTAACCAATTTAGAAAGATGGTTTGGAATATTAATTTTCATGTAAAAAAATTAAAAAGCTAGAAAAATAATACCCCTAATATATTCCATACAGAATATTTTCAGCTTCTCTTAACTTACTCTGTTGCTTCTAAAAGTAGATATAACTACGGTTGAAGCAAAAATAACACTATTTAAAACTAAAACAACACACTTTCCTCTGCAAAAGTTGTAAATTCCTGAAGTCAGAAGTGTAGGAGAAGGATTAGCCACTGACTATTATGTTCCATTTCATTACACATAATTAGTGCCAAGTGGAACCATGTGCCATTCTTATCCCATTTATTGCATGCCATTGCAACCTAAGGCTTCATGACCCCTTTGAATAACAAACAGAGAAGAGTGAATCAACAGATGCTCCACACATTCGCTCCATGTCTCAGCCTTTACCAGCATGCCAAGGGATTTCAGTCCCAGGTGTTATAAAAAGGAAGCAGCAGACCAGAGAGAGAACACACTGGCTATGCCGGATGCTCCATTTCTCAGGAAAAAAACCAAATCCAAACCAACGACAAGGATGAGATTATTAACTAACAAGACTAAGACTATATTCCAGTTAATTTTCAGAATGAAAGTACACATTCACTAATCATGTATATTGCTGCATGCCAACACAGCACTTCGAACACAACTCCGATACATCATTAATCACAAAGGTCTCTCCCTCATCTGCTAAAACAGTCTCCTGAAAGACAGCCATTCCCTCCACTAACCCTGCACAGCCAAGAAGCACAGTGCGTTAAGAGCGGAAACGAATATGAACACGTCCTTACACCAAATGAGGACAACAGAGGCTGTATTTGCAAAAATTAGTGGAAAGGAAGCAGATCAGATGAAATATGGCCAGGAAGGAAGAAATATGCATTATTTGTCTTACAAACAGTGCCATGCAACTCTTAACTGTAAGGAGCTTAGGCACAGTGTGGCAAACTCTTTCATAAGAGCAGGATTTGATACCCTTTCAGCCCGGATCAATATTTAGATGAGAGACAATCACTCCAAGCCCACTTCCTGAAGCATTTATTTTCCTAGGCATTTCTTTGCCGAGCCATTACACCACTACTCAAATGCTCTGTTCCTGTCAGTGCTCCCGGACAGACAATGCACAGGAAGCCCAGCACAAGGAAATGCGTCTGCACTGAAGGTCACTGAGAAAAGAAAGCAAAACACTCAGAAAGAGGCAAAGAGCAGCCAAGGAGCTCACTCACATCATTTAACTGCCTCCCACCAGGAAGGAGCTTTCACTCTGCAAGGTGACGCAGATTCTTTGTAAGGACATCATGGAGCCTTTGGTGGAAGAGGTCAATCTTTTGTCTCAGGAAGGATGGTTCCAGACTTTTCAGAACAGCAGTGCTGGTTTCAGTATTTCACTCCAGTGATGCAGCACTTAGCAATTCACTCATCTATTAAAATTACAACTTCCTCAGCATGTACCAATTATTGTTTCATTGAGGTTCCTAAAGGTCCTTGGTGAACTCTTACATACTGTCACCCATGAAACAGCAATGAGAATTACACTTAAAAACACTTAAAAAATGAATTGTTTGATTATTTTTATATATACAAACTGTAAAGCATGAAAAGCATTTCTCATTCACAGTATCAATGCAGAAAAATAATTTTTAAAAAGTATCTGCTTCTTGGCCAAAGCCAGTTTTAAGTCACTTTTAAGCTTTTAATACTGCAAAACAATTGAAAGAGGAAGCCTCTTTTTAGCTAGATAAACCTCCTTTTAGTTGAGGAGTTACTGTATCTGACAATTAAAACTGGAATTTTAATAATGCTTACTAATTTCCCTCTTATCAAGTTATTATGGTTTTAGTTAGCAATAAAGTAATTCATTATTAAATTAGCTTTTCAAGCTATTCTCAATAAAGAAATTTCTTCCCAGTAATTTTCAACTATATTTTAATATTATGCCATTACTATCAAGAATCCAGTTTTACTGCCCTAACAATGCAGGTCATGACTCAAAGCTTTGGAATTCATTGCCCTAGTTTACAATAAACTAAGACTCCTCAAATAAGCTTGTGCTGTTTGTATATTCAGCTACAAAACTAATAAACTCTACTCTTTATGAAAAGCAATCAAGACCAGTTGACAATTCAGATTGTGCAGAAGAACATCAAGGTCCATTTGAAGCAACCACATCAAAGTTTTATCCACACACGTCTTTCCATCTTGGTTCAATTTGATTCTTTTAGGAACAGGAGAAAAGCATTTGGAGGTAGATGCTTATAGTTAATGTGAGGGTAGACTTGTAATTGACATAATAAAACGCAGTTGCTAACCCCTGAAATTGCCGGGACAAAACTCAGGAAAGATGGAAACCTGGTTGATTTGTATTTTAGAACTGGGAAACAATGGTTTGAAACAGTCTTCTGTGCTGATACAGTTCACTAGTCCCCCTTTCTGGGACACTTGTCCAAAAAAAACCAACCAACCCCTAAAACTCAATAATCCACCCCAAGCCCTCACTTCAGTTATCTGCATGAATCCTGGACCTATTTAAGCCAACATCAGGCCCCTCTGACCTCAATTGCTATGTCTATGCTAGAATATTTAATTTGCAAGGTGCTTGTATGCATTGGCACTCAATCTGTGCTATCAAACTGTGAGACTGGTCCAAGCAAGATTTTAGTTTGTGGTTGGGTTGGGAGGCAGCAGGACCAAGGAACTTGAGTTTGGTTCTGCACACGTGGGCACACTACAGAGAGGAGGGGAGGAGATTTCTGATATTATAAATATATCTGTGATTACAATGCCTTAAAAGATGTTGCTGTCTAGACAGGCGGGTGCTCTGTGTTCCAGGTACAGAACTGAAGATCATACTCTATGACTTGTATGACTCCTTTCCAATATTCATGAGAATTGCTATTTAAAACAAGAGGTGCACCTGTGTGCTGCTGTGTATTTATTTTTGATAAAACCTCACTTAAGACTAGAGTGCCAGAAAGACCTTTAAATAAGAGAAATACCTCTGTAGAAAGAAAATTCTGGATACAGAAATTTCTGCTTTGTTTATTTGGTAAGATGACTCTATACGCGCCTGAACATTGAGTTCCTGTGTTTATACAGAGGTGTATCATGAAGGAGGTTTCTCACTATGAGAAATAAATTTCACAGACTGGTAAGACTTCATACATAATAAAATGGGTAATTGACCTAGGTGTTTATCAACAGGTAAGGGTGATCTCATGGATTCTTTTTGGTTTATTGGGGTTATTTGTTGGGGGTTTTTTTGTTTGCTTGGGTTTTTTTTTGTTTTGGGTTTTTTTTTCGTTTTTTAAAATTAAATTCAGGTAATTTTTGTCTTGCTGTGAGGAAAAAAAGTCCCAAAAATCGGAGAGACTTAGTAACATATTTGTATTTTCTTGCCAAAATAATCTATTAAAAAAAATAAATCAACACTACTACACATCGTCCTCAAAAATGCCTATGGGGTACCTACACAGATAAAAGGCATTATGGATAGAATCCTGACAACTTTACGAAGTGAGGAAAAAGGAATATTACTATGTCAGCCTTGCAGCTTCAATTTCCAGTGGACTTTAAAGGGCAGAAAAATCTTTTGATTCTTGAGCTTCAGGTATAAAAAAAGTCTGCAAGCTGAAGGAGGTGTCTCTGCCCTGCACTTCTTTCACTGGATTTCATTAGAAAGAGGTTAGAATCATTCTGAACTAATACAAGATCAAAGCTGGATGGTAACAGATTGCAACTGCAATATTTATACACTTGAACAGCAGCGCAGCACTGCTACGAGAGGAAAACATGCTACACCTAGTCCAAGACAGCACTTCTTGATGGGAACAGTTTTGTTGTTGTTGTTGTTTATTAATTCTCACATTCTTAGGGCTTGCTTTTTACCTTAAGGAAAGAGTCTGTTATATAAAAAGAATTTTTTCTTGTACTGTTGACAAAAGGAATTAAGCCAGTTTCCAAACATAAGCTGCTGACTTGACTCCCAGCCAGCACAGGCCAGAAGTAGGTAAGAACTTTGAAAGATTGAGGTACTACAGAAATGTACAGCTTTCTAATTAGATATCTCAAAAATGAGCACCATCAATAAATAAAGTACATATAGGTCATGAATTCAGAGGAATACATGGGAGAGTCAAAAAACTGCATTAAAATATAAAATATTTTTTTAGAGATCAAAAGTGAAACAAAATTATTTAAATGTTTCTGGCAATGCACCAGTAAGATATTTTCCGAATTTTTAATTATTTATTAAAAAATTTGTACTACAAATGTCTTTGACCTGAAATCACTGCTTGAAGTTTGGAACCTAGGTCTGCCAAGTGGACTTTAAAAGAAGCAAAACATTAATTTTAGGTCCACGTTTGTTAATGACGGAATCATCTTCTCTCTAACCCTAGCCCAGTAAACATGTTAAGTTGTATTTCACATTGAACTTCTTCAAAAGGGTATGGTAAGGATGAACAGTTCTAGAATATCTTATAATTAGATGGAAGAAGGAAGCACGGGTTCATTCTACTAACTTGGACTTGAAAGATAAATTGATGTCCTGTCTCTGTTCTAAACACTAGCTATAAAGATAAAATCTTCCTATGTTGTGCAAATGTCTCCACTGAGCTGAATCAATTTCCACATTTCTGAGGTTATAGCAGAAATTCCATAAAGCCAAATTAAAAGGAAAAATTTTATGTCACACAACAGTTCATTCAACCTGCTCAACTTTTATTTTTTGAGGATGACTGAAAACAATTATTTTATGCCCCTTTCATCCAGTTTAACCAAGATAAAAAGTAATTATTAGCATTCTGAATTTAGACAATGTTCTCAACTCAGAGATTTCCATTCATAGTATTGACTCAACCAAATCTGTTTCAGCGCTGAATAACTAAGTTAGAAGGCTTCTTTTTGTTTCAAAGTTCTGAGGAGTAGGGTAAAACAAAATCCAGACATGTCAGGTATTTTAATTTGGTAGTCTCATAGCTCAGGAGTTGTTCAGTCTAGACATATCACATTTGTTTCACTCTAGAATAGTGGTTTCAGCATTTTATTGGGAAAGTTAAGTGGCTATTTTGGAAGTAGTCAGTTAGATCCGCTCAGCGTAAAATTGTTCAATGCAGTTCAGTTCATGTACAATGCATCTCATAAGTGCGCTATAGTGCCTGATTATAATCAGTAGCACAAGCAGTTAGGAAAAAGGAAAAAACATCTAGCAGGAGAGTACTTCAGTTTAACTGTTCTTCATTACTTTTATTTTCTATGTATCTGATATAAAATCACAAAAGCTTTTTAAAATATGAGAAGTAATTAGAATCTCTCTTAGATTTTTATTCCTTCGGGTGCTTACTGACACCTGACTTCTAGCACCTCTGTTTTTCAGAAAAAAAAAAGATTATTTTTCTTTAAACTAAAGTTTGTTAAATGTCATGTGTAATTTTACAGGACACTATAAGATAATCATGGTTAAACAGACCAAACCAGAAAGCTCACTATTTGGTATACAGCTATCAGCATTAATAATTTAGGAAGATGTCATATTTAACTTTCGATATCTTTACACTTATAGGCATCTACCCCTGACCTGTGCAGACTCTGAGCAGTCACTGCAGGAAAAGTTGCTGCATCAAAGAACCATTCCACAGAGCTGATATATTTCAGTCGTTGGGCACAGGATGAGATAAGTAAGCCTTAAGAGTAGCTAACACACTCCATCCGTTAGACAGCACATCTCAATCTGGTTTGATGAATCCCATTCTGAGTGTTCACTACTCATGATCATAAATTGCTATCTGTAATAACTGTTTTTACAAATCCCTTTCATCCACTCTTTAGTCTATAAATATTCGGATCCATCCAGCCACTTAGAGTGAGATTAGGCTCCAACCCATATATATAGACACACACACACACACATATACATAGAACCACACACCCATTCTCATGGAAGACAACCTTATCTGGAAAACATGTCCTGAAAAAACATACTACTCCCTTTCTTCCATACAGAGTTTCACTATTAGCAGTTAGTCAAAAGTTTTAAGATATTCATGACTCCCTTACTGACTAGTGTTTTCTCCACTTAACGCTGCAACTAAGAAAAATGTTTCCTCCTCCTGTGGTTTTCAGTGTTACTGATTACTCTAAACAGAAAAAAAAATATTTAAAAATCTCACAAAACATTAGAAATTTCAATATTTCAGGAAATACCTGAGTGTGACTTATGTAAACAAAATACATGTCTGGTGTGTTAAATCTGAGAGAGTGGGAAAGCATAAGTAAAGTTTTAAATTATCATATGAGGCAGTTGAATGCACTGTAATATCGTGCTTTATCAGTTGGAAGCAGATGGATTTTCCTGAAAAGGGACGGTAAGTCTGTTAATGGAAGTGTGCTGCCTGTTCACCTACCCTGGTAGGAAATGTCCTATAATTTCGTCTTTCATAAATGTGCCTGCTAGGCAATAGAGGAAAACCTCAGTAATCATGAATTTCCTTCTAAACTCCATTTTGTATGAAGTATACACAAGATTACCCAACAATTGTCTTAATGAAACTTCTGATGAGAAATTATGGGGTTAATGAAGATGTTTATAAGCACAGAGAAGATATAAGCTGTTGGCAAGAGGTGCAATAATCTCTCACACTTATCTACTGAAATCCACTCTTCTACATCAAAAGAAAGTTAACAGTATATATATGCAAACCTTAAATAACCCCCTAAATGAACTCAGACAGTGGTTGCGATGCAGATTTTATATTCAAACATGTAAAACTATGTCTCTGGGCAAAGAAAAAAGGTGGTGAAATACTGAATGTTCAACTCCTTCCACACCCAAGAGTTACAACAGCAGCTGTAATTGCATCTACTGGAATTAAACCTCTTTATCCAAGAAGTTTCACTAAATCTATTTGTGGAGCTGAAGAAATCACTTTTTTTTTCTTTTAAATTAAAGAGTAATTTTAACTGCTGACAGCTCGGAAAGGAATCAATCATTGTAAAACCGCCATGGGGTGAAGATGTGACCTGACGCCAGGGCCACTCCGCTCATAGACCCACCAGCACCAAACCTTGTCGCCCCCACAGCGGCCCTGTGGGCACCAGCCCGGCTTCAGCCTGGATTTCAGCTCCTTGTGGAGCAGGTGGCTTCCTGGGCCCAGGGTAGGACTCTGGGACACTGTGACAGAGGCATTGGCGCCATCTCAGGCGGCTGCAGCTGCTCTCAGGCAACGGGAGGGAGTGGTGCAAATGGCATTGCTGGGAAAGGGGAGGGAGACACTCCTGCAGGCCCCAGAGACACCAGCAAACATGGCAGCACTGACACAACCTCCAGTGCAAACGTCATTTAAATGATGAAATAAAATCAGCTAAAAGGCCTTAGATTTACCTCTGCTTTGGGTGTCTGAGCTGGCTGGGGGTGCTGCAAGGCAGCCTCTGTAAGGAGTCGGCTCCAAGGAACCCCACTGCAGGGCACAGCCCGGCCCCACAGCCTCCCAGGGGTGCCTCAGGGAAAGAGTATTTCAGAAAGGGCAAAACATGGCCTGTCAGTCTGCACAGGAGCTGGTGGACATGTCCTGAAGGACCTGCAGCCCCCAAGGAGCCCCAGCTGGTGCAGGTTCATCCCGACAAACAGCAACTCATGGAGGCCCCAGGCCAGAGCAGGGAGCGGTGCAGGGAGGGGGGAACAGGAGAGAGAAGCTGCCATGGACTGACCACAGCCCCTGTCCACGTCCCCCTGCCCTGCCGGGGATGTGGCTCAGCAGCAGCTCCACTGCTCTGGTCCATGGAGCGGTGCCCCAAAGTGCTGCTCTTTGGGTGGACTAGGTTCAGAACTAACTCCCACAGGCTGCAGCTCTGCACAGTACAGAGAACACCCAGCGAACTGGCATGGGTCACAACCCCAGATTTGTCAGGGTGCTTCTGCTACCCAGCAAAGGCAGTTTTGCACGGTCAGGCTCTCTTTGATGCTAGAGTTCAAAGGGACAGGGTGCCCATTTCAGGTCTCAGTGCACGACAGGGAGATCTGCCCTTCTTTATACAAAAGTTTAACTGTACTTCAGCCTCAGCACTAGACACATAATTATATACCATTTACAGACTACAGAAACATCTAACGAAACACAAACCAGTGTAGGCAAAGCTGCTGATTTTGTCTTTTAACTAAAATTCGTCACTGTTAAGATTGCAACTTACTGCTTGCTATTTTTCTGTGTTATTGTGATCACAATAGAGAGATGTGCCTACTGCAAGGACATACTTCTGACCCCCAGTGGGGTAACACCATAAGTAAGCTTTGCGACTAGAACACGCCTTCGGTCACCTCTGAAAACCTGTTAACCTCTGTAGATTACTTGCAGTGTGGCTTTCTGTGCAGCAAAGTTAAAGATCTGTTATTTGATTTTGTATTAATTAATTAGTATACAGAACTTCAGTATTGGAAAAAGCAGCTCAGCCATTTCTTTCCCTATCAATATCTTTAATCCTGGTTGAATGTTTATACAAACTAAAAAAGCTAAGCAGATTTCAGCTGGTGCGGAGAAGAGAGGAGGAAGAAAGAAAAAAAGGAATGATATGTGGCAAGATAACCCTATCATGAAACCCTCGTGTCATGCCATGTTCTGTCATTAAATTTATAATCAACAAATCAGATTCCCAAAATTACAAAGTATGCTACGTCATCACAATGCAAAGACTTTACTAAAACTAGACAAACAGCCCAGGGGAAATAATCCAATGTCTTTCCTACCACCATTTAACTCTGCTGCTCAGATAACACAGGTTTGGCTTTGCAGGGGATTTATTTAATTCTGAGCACTGGAAAAAGCTTGCAACTGATTACTACTGAGGGCAGTAGTAATCAACACTTGTTGTTATGTTTTCTCAAATGAGTTAATATAAGAATAATACTGTAAATGACTCCTGAAGTATATAAACTCGTTTGGTGATATATGAGATTAAATTCTAATGAGATGTAGCTATGCAAGGAACACAATGATCTATACCCTACCAGGACAGAGAATTGCTGCAGACCAGAAGCCCTGAGCACTGTACATAGGCTTTGACTTCCACAGGCAATATCATAAGAACAGGCACTTCTGACTGATTCACTATAATCACTGTGTTGCAGTGCTGCTTTGCTATTCCATGATTTTAAAGGTCATTATAGTAATGGATGTGGTGTCATCTAGACAAAATGTAAAAGTACACATTTCCCTTGAGAACTGAGAGCAACCCTATTCATATTTTCCAGCTGGGATAACCATGTTTTTTTGTCTGTATGCATTTCCTTCTCTATTTGAATTTAAATCAAAGAGTGGTAGTATTGTTTCTGTACATTCAC
Source organism: Tringa tobata (assembly GCA_033628505.1). NCBI lineage: Eukaryota > Metazoa > Chordata > Aves > Charadriiformes > Scolopacidae > Tringa > Tringa tobata. The sequence goes on from JAHREE010000183.1 coordinate 2,843,471, forward strand.
AGTAGAAGTGATATGTCCTAAAGCATAATGATACTGGTTCTGCTGTTGATACAGTTTTCACAGTGATGTTTCGAAAAGCCAAGAAAATGATGGGGTTTTTTTGACATATGAGTGGAAGTGACTTAGATTTTTAAATACTTCAGAAAAATAAGAAGTCTTAAAAATGGGGGAGAAGATTCATATCTGTTTTCTTTCCCTTTACATGCAGAGGTGAAAGTATACTGAAAGGCCATTTTCCTCTTCAAGAAAAGGTTAAGCATATCAGACCAATCTCAAAGTGATGTGTGCCAATGCTGCCAGCAATACTAAAATTTTCAGGTAAATAGCTAGGTTCTGTAAAAAAAAGAAAAAAAAAAAGAACAAAAACAAAACCAACATAAAATATCTTTAAGCGAATAACCAAATTTGAAGGCAAAAAAGTCCCCAGGTTAGATTGCCAGGGACAGTTGGTTTTGATTTTGTTTATTATTGCCTTTCTCTGGAATATGGGGTACAGTGTATTACCTACAAATGTGTTTTATTTAACATATTTTCTGCTTGTAGAGGCACTTAAGCTAAATGCAATGGCCTTCATTTCTTATTCTCTTTCTAAGAAACCTTGTAATTGTGGCTTTTGACCTTTTATTATGTCATAAATTATATGTAAGGTCTTCAGTGGACCCCAGGAGCATATGAGCAAACTGTTTTGTGAGCCTTCTGAACTAGACATTCACTGAATATATGCAATGTTGGGGGATAATCCTTAAAAACACAGGTGCTTCCATTCCTATGGCAGACAATCACATTAGCTTTATGTTTCTGCTGAAGTAATGCAATTTAAGACTCATTAAGAGTATTAAATTGCATAATTAATTTAGAGGCATTAAAGCACACCAAGATGTATTGAGACAATTAAGATCTTTAGCAACATTTCCTTGTGACGGTTGCTGCCTCTGGAAAGCAACATTAGCATACAATCAGCCCAACCAACGGCTCTCACTGGGATAAGATTTTAAATTACTCAAAGACTGTACAGCCAAAAATTCTGTGATCATCTTCATGGGGTTCATAAGTAAGGTCCTGATTTACTACAAGCTAACAACAAAATTACAGAAATTATGTATCTTGCTGACATTACAGAAAATGAGACAGAAAGGTCAGCTATTTTTCTAATTGCAGGAATAATGTCGAAGTCAGAGTTAAAACCCTCAAGGCTGAGCTCAGATAGCAGTCTTGCATGAGTATAATGAAATACCAATGCAGAATACCCAGCAGAACTTATTGTGCTGGTTTTTTTTCTTGCAGAAAATGGGCCAGTATGGGCAACTTTTGAATTAACTGACTTCAGGAAGAATAATACCATGCCAGTGTTATGAAAATGATAACTGCATCAATTCTAAAATAGACCGCATCTTTTCCTTCAGCAATATCCCTATGGCTCAATTTCACAGAGATGTAGGAAATGCCCTGAAGAGGGCTGTTGATAACATGTAACTTAACTACTTGTTCTAGTCTGATGTGAATCACCCCTTGCAGCAGCCTCTCTCCATGATAGGAAAAAGCCCAATGGCTAATTTAGATTAAAGATCCAACATTTAGACAGATAACTTTAGGCAGGTTGGAATCCACCCAAAACTAGTCAAGAGCCTGAACAAAAATCTGGCCTTTTCATTCTTATAAAGCAGTGATACAGTCAAGAGCTGAAGATTTTCCAAGCCAGTTAATATCACCTGCTTCACAGCCATCTGAAAATGGTCTGAAATCTGTTGATTGCTAAACTAAACTACTAAAGCTTATATCAAGTCTGCCAAAGATACAGAGATTATTCAGTACTTCCTATATTTCTATCTGATTTGTTCGGTTATTGTTTAGTCGGCAACATTTCTGAACAGAAATCTAAGCATTAAGAATGTTTGAGAAAATTATTTGATGTCACATACAGGAATAGTTAACGTTTTATGGTTTTCTATCATAACACCCCCAACCTTTGCAAACATATGTCAATGGAGAAATCAGTTGGTTTCATGGTTCATAGCTAAACTTTGGCTTTGCCATGAACTCTACTGAGGACAGTATGTTGTTGAACTGAGGCCTGAAGCAGAGTGGAGAGCAAGGTGTTACTTTGCACAACTGCTCAAAATTCCCTCCTTGTTCTAAAGATGATGCATTCCTTAACCATCCTTATGCACGGGAAAGAGAATGTCACTGCAATGACCAAATTATTCCGAGAGCACAAAGCGACAACATCACCCATTCAGCACCACTCGTGCCACCTTTCTTTCAGTATAGGGGTCTTGGTGGTCCTGCAGACATCTTCCCCTCCTCTGTACACCTTGGTACAGCATAGTTCAGCTCCAACAGGCATTAAGACAGTACTTCATGCCCTCCTATTTTTTTTAAAAAGTGCTGGCAGCTAAGTAAATATATTGCTTACAGACAGGAAAATGAGCCACTTCAACTCTGATTGTTGTCATATTCCTATAGTTATTCATCTCTTTAAATAAAAAATCGCCTGTATGTGTTTTTTTCTAGTTTAGGAATCAGGTCATAATCTCACTCTACATGAAGTCAATTAAAGAAACCCAGCTTCAACCCCCATGAAGCAAAAACAAGGTAAAAAGAGAAGCAAGCATTCCTAACTGCTGAGTAGTGGTCCTATTCAGGAAGAAAGCTTCACAAAGCAGGGATGAAACTACTTTTGATGTCATCTGTTTCTTTGACTAGTACAGTTATCTTATGGGGAACTAATTTAATGGGAATATCAGTTCAAACAACAGACTTGTATTTGGATATATTTAAATAGCTAGCCATTTTCAAAGAGTCTTCCTACCTTGCAGCAGATAAATAAATTCCACCTGCAAAACATTTTTCCCTACCGTGTAACTTCAAACAAGTGAACTTTTCAAGGCTCTGCTATTTGTATGGTTACACGGTATACAATTACCTCTTTCTCAGCCCAGCGAACAAAAGGAATAACTGGAAACATTTTAATAAGCCTGTAAATTCAAGCAGCAGTGTGAAACGATGAAAAGCGTGTTGATGTCTCAAACACTGTTATATATGCGTTAGATGTAAAAAATGTCACCTATTTAAAAGCATACCACTGTGATCTGAAAGAAAAGAAAGCAGAGTATGGGAACACATGATGGGTAAGAGTAAGTTAGTAAGCCTTCAACCAGGTGGAATCCTCTTCTTATTTCAGGCATAGCGAGTGCCTGTTGGTTGTTTACTTGCAAATTTAAATGAAATGCATTTCAAAGCAGTGTTAGCTGAGACAGAAATTTGTTCTGGTGCAGAGAATAGAATTGTGTAATGTGCATGACTTTGAGAATTGCTTTTACTTAAGCCTATCTTTTCATAACTGTCTAGCATTCAAATGACTTGGTAAACTCATGATACTCTCTCCAGTAAATCAATGTGCAATCCATCTGAGGCTGTTTACTTCAGACAAGATCTTTCACTAGAATGTTATACTTTAATGAAGAAGCATGTACCTAGTTTAGGGGAAAGGGGGAAACGCCACTCTGTACAAGTACCTTTCATAGTTTGTTTCTGGTCCTTCTGATGGTGCAACAGTACTTAACTAAATGATAGTTAAATTAAAAGATAGATAAATTTGCTGAGCTAGTTTCTTCTCACAAGTATGAGATTATTAAAAAACCTCTTAAATTCTCATGAGATTACTAGAAAAATAGCTCACCATCAACATACTATGTTGCTCTGGAGTGATAGGTTACTACCAATATTGCCAGTAATCCCAATTATCAATTAAAACTGCTCCAACTCTACCCAAAGCTCAACTCAGAAGAAAGAAGCACAAGGAAAGAACATCCCTCACTCAAGATGAAGAGTCAAGACCACTGTTTCTTAAAAGATGATGTTGATATAGTTTTGCAATAAATCTATGCATAGAATTTATACTTATTCACTCTTAGACACTAAAGCTTTTAGGGGAATAAAAATACCCAAACAGCAACTCAACCGAAAACCAACCAAATATTGCCAGGAGTAGAGACTTTAGGGTGATCCGGAATTTGCATTATACTGTCAGAAGGAATTTGAAGGCTTTGCTGAAATAATGCTGTTGCACTAAGTACCCTGCAAGCCTCAGTGCCGACCAGTTTGTATAGCACAGCAGTTCCCCTGGGCTCTTCACACAAACCAGCAAGTCTTATGCCAGGATTAGTCCCGGAGTAACAGAGAAACCACAGATGCTCCAAGACAAAGCCTCACAGAGAAATTTCCAGCTACACTTTTATTTCCCTTTCCTTAGCTCTCTTAAATATAAGAACACCTTTCTCCTAACTTATAATGCATGACCTATATGCCCTCCAATTCACCTATACCTCTTCATTTAAGAAACTAGTTTGCAAAATTTTTCTGCAAGAATTAGCAAGATGGCAAGATTGCTATATGCTCTGCAGTGGCACACTCTAGACATTGCACTGCAAGTCATATCAGAAAAATATGTTGAGCTGCAGCTCATTCACCAAAAGGAAATTAATTATTTTTTTTTTTTTTCTGCCAAGGAACCGCTAAAGTTTCTTACGTCCAGATTAATTGTATCTACTAACTTTCATTTTCTCGCCACAGGATCAGAAGATCAGGTAGTTGGAAATTCTGTACCTGTAAGAATTTCAGTCAAAAAATAAGAAGGTGCAAAAAACCTTTCAGCAAATATATAACATCAAATAATGTATAGATACAGATTAAGTAATAAAACAGAAAAAAAAGAAAGAAATTCAAACTCTACATTGTTATAATACCACAACTGATGCTGAGGAGTGTTTTTTTCTACTTGAGCAGAGAAAAGTCTAAAATTGTGACAAGATTTCAGTTGCTCCTGAAAAACCTTATTTGCTTTTACATAAAAGTATTTTTACTTGTTCAGAAATGAGAAAAATAGCATATTCCTATCTCAGGGTGACATAACAAATACTAACATTACAGCAGGGAAAGAAAACAGGTCAATTAGAAAATGGTCCAATTCCCACCAATACAGTATTTGTAACATCTCTGATTTCATCTTTTTCACTCATGTCAATAAAAAGCAAGTTGTTCTTTACAAGGAGGTATTCTTATATCAACATACTGATAATGTTGACATTTTGAAGATTACTTCAAGCTCTTTTTATTGCCAAAAGCAGCCTTTTCAATCCAGGTTATTTCTTCAAATAAAGCCCAAGAAGAAATCAGAAGTATTCCAGTTTTATATGCTTATTAAAATTGAAATGATTGTTTGAGCTTTCAGAGTTTTAGTTATAATCAGGTATCAACTTATGCAGAAAACTTGCATTTTGAAAAAAAATCAAAAGCATTTGGGCAAACAGTTGTTGAAATGAATGTACTTTTGTTTTTATCCCCATATTTTTTCAACTTTTTTTTAATGTGATATCTAAACTTCCTTTAGTTTTATCTTTTGTTCCCCCCCCCTTTCTTTTTTTTCTGGCAAGTAGTTATCAAGACAACAGTCTTGATTATCTAAGACAATAATCAACGACAAAAAACAGAAAGAAGGTAATTTACAAGTAACTGTCAAGTCCACTTGTGTGGTTAGATAACAACAATTTAAATTTAATTGACAAGAAGATATGCTATTTTTAGATTTCCTGTTACCATTGTTAACATACTAGGCTGATACATGTTTTGCAATCTTGAGTATTAAGCATCACATTTACTTGAAGCTGAAACTCCATACTATAGAAAAACCGCAGTTTAGTTGTACTTATACGTAAACATTATCCTTTGGAGTGTCCAAAAGCCCATTAGGCTACAAAGAGCCCCTGGTTATCTATTTATGACACAGAACTAAAGCCTAGAATACGTACCGAAAAGAGAAAAATGAGCATACAGACAAAACTCATATAAAGCAAATTTTCGTTTCCAATTTAAAATCAAAATATCTAATCTATCTTTCTCTTAGCCTCTACTTTGAGTCTTGTTACTCCAAAAATTTCCAAAATTATTTGCTACAACTCAGGTGTTTTGGCTTTTCACATGGTGATGTGAAACTCAGCAGCCGTCACAACAGACTGCTCAATTGTCCACAAGCCTCACCGTTATGCAGCACATTTGATTTACACCATACATTTGCATTTTCTGGCTGTATAATAATCTGCATCTTTAGACTCTGTGGCTATACTTAATATGCAGATCATTTAACATCTGAAGGGCACTTGGAGGGGACACTGCATTTAAGCGGCCAAGAAGCCACTTCATTATATTAGCTAAGAAGTTCTTCCAGCACCTCTAGACCAGCTGCCTGAGGAGCCCATCAAGAACCAGATGTTAAAAAATATCTCGCAAGAGCTTGCCATTTGCATCTTGTGATTGCCATCCAAGAAGGAAAAAAGATGGAGGAACCATCTGATGTGACAGAAGAGCTGGCAATCTCTGCAGAGTTGTATCCTGATCAAATGATTTACAGGAGTGTTTGAAGTAAGAGATGAATATTAACGGGTAACTAATGATGGACAGCATGTTTGCTAACAAATCCTAAACATTTTAGCAAGGAAAATACATACATATATATATAATCTTGCCAATTAGTTACGTATTTTTGCAATAACATAAAAGTACCTTGCTTGTTACCACAGCAAGATACATGTAGCTAAATTCTAGGATATTATGAATAGCTGGGATGGTAAATGTGATGGGAGTAATTTATTTTTCCTGGCATTACTCTTGTGTTTTATTTTACAAAATTAACAGTGTTTTTTTTCTTTCAGTTGTGCCTGGGGGATACGTATCTGTACTGTTCACAACATCCCAGGTAAAGCAGGTAAAAACTGAATAGTGAAATGGACAAAAAACCAACATATTTTAAAACGTCAAGACAAGTTTTTGTTCAACTATCAGAATTAATACCTATAAATGTGTAGATATATTTAAAAAGTCAAACTATACTCTTCAACTTTTTTGCATACTTTATAAGATTTGTTGAAACATAGTAAAAGTATGTATTTCTAGGGAACTGCTTCTGAATTCTACCGTTCATAGATCCAAAATAAACCATTTATATAACATTACTTTAAGTTCATTAACTGTATTAGAACCTCATTAATTCACATTCCTGTCAGGAAACTTCTACTAAAGAAAGTAAAACTCAGAGTAAGCAAATATCCCAGACGGTAATGAGCAAAGTATTATCTACCCTGTATGGAAATTGGTACATTTTCTATTTTTTTGCCAAGCAAGTTTCCAACCTGGACAAGTTAAACCAAACTAAATGTCTATAGGATTCTATTTCGTAACCTCATTTGTGGGAAACTGGATCTTAACACTGCTCTATCTGTAGTCTCTGTTCTCCTTCTCTTGTCTCTGTAACTGTCCTGAACATCATCAAGTGAGAGACAGTAAACGCAGAGGAGCTAAGCACAGTGCATTATCTATCCTGGGAGCGTCACTAGAGCAGAAGCTCCTCTGTTAGCTACTCTTACACAGTATCTGCTGTGGATTAGTTCTAGCAGATCCAGACTGAAGGAAAGTCATTGGCTCAAAAGCTAGTAGAGATGAATGGAGAAACTGAGACAGGCAGTTGGAAAAAAAAAAAAACAAAACAGAAAAAAAGCAGCCTGAGCACACTTTGCCTTGGGTAATTTGTCTTGTTACAAGTTCCCAGAGATATACATGGAGCTCAAAGGAAGAGACAGTCCATAACCCACGCACTCTTCTTGAACCAGCATTCCCATCAATATTTTACTTCTCATCTCAAAAACAATCAGATAACTTTCCCTTTGAATTGTGACTTCAAAGCAATCAAAGTTTTGGATCTGGAAAAGTTTTCTGATTATATACTTAATCTAATAAAAAGTAGCACACAGGATGATTTACTAAGTATTTTCCTATAAAGGATGACAATTTCTTTGGAACCTTTCCTGTTCCAAGCATCTCTGGGATGATCATTAAACCCTGGCAGCTTAAAGACTACCTCTATGTATTTATCAAATCTTACTCCAGCTCTTACAAGATAAGATTAAAGGATACTGTTACTAGCCAGACTCAAGAGTTATGGCAGTATAAAATGTACAGCACTTTACTTGATGACAGATTTTTTTTTTAAATAGAACTTTGAGAGGGGTTTTTGTTGGGGTGGATTTTTTTGGGTCTTTTTTTTTGGTCTTTTTTTTTTGTCCCATGTAGCATAAAAAGCCATAAACCAACATAATTACATGGAGAAGGACAGTGCTTTCTAAAGAGACAGCTGAAGTGGTCCAGTAGTTATAGAAACAAAAGGAATATTATAAAATGCATTCTGGCGGAAAAAAACCTTTCTAATTTTTGCACAAGAGTCAACACAAACCATAGGTGACTTCTACATGCATTGTAGTCGATGCCAAAACCTGACTTTTATTCTCCAAAAAAAACCCTCCCCCCCAAAAAAAAACCCAACACCCCTCTACCCTGACATCCTGGTTCTATAGATGTTTGCTTGCAGTATCACAAGCTACAGGAGCTTTTGCTGAGAAATGCCTTTTGATTTCAGATGCAGCTTTTTCTCGGTGTAACTCTGCTTTTTTCTTCCCTCTGATTGCGTTTCATAGCACACTTGATCAAATGAGTCTCTCCCATGAGAATGCTCACGCCAAATCCATGACCAACCTTGCTGCTGACTAGCCCACTCTGGCAAGGCAAGGTAACAACAATACTTCCCTTTCCCTCCCAAAATTAAGCAGGATATAATATTCAAAGAATATTTTGAAAAGCAAGCAGCAGTCTAAACCCCACTATATCAAATTTCATGCTACATTTGAAAAAAAGCAAGTAGCTTATATTATAGTAACACAAATGCAGTAATGAAGACTGTGTTTTATTTCCCTCTTTGTGTTTACACAAATGGAAGGGAAACTAAGGCAATCTCAGTCTTTTAACTACCTTTTCTTTTTTTTTTTTTTTTTGTGGGTGCCTCTACCATCCTTCAGCCTCTAAAATTTTGGTTTCATTTTCATATCTTTCCCCTGCCTTTCTCTCCCTGTTACTGTTACATAATAAAAACTGTTACTTTTCCTTCTTCCCATGAGATCCCATTTCTTTGAGCCATTTCTCTTTCAGAAATTTCTTGATACATCTCTTGATGATCTTTTTTCAGCAACAAGTAGTATCTGAATTGCTGCCACAGTAGGTTGGAAGTTTAAGATGTTTAAATTGTATGTTTTGAACTCTTTTGTCGCAGTCTATTTGGTTGATTTATACTTTAAACTTCTGTATTCTGAATCAGACGTTTTATGGCGATTTTGGAGGAGAGCGAAGGTGGAAGCAGAGGGAAGTAAACACCATAAAAGACCTGGAAACAGTTTGCAAACAAGAATCTCAAAACAACAAAACTAAACATATTGCTTTCATCCCCAGACAGATTCTACTGCCAGGTGCCCTCAGAAGGGCAAGAAATAGCCTGTAATTCAGTCAGGACATGGAGAGCCAGCACCATGGTATCCAAGGGAGGAAGAGCAGAAACTTTGTTTCCCTTAAAGCAGGGAGTAGAAAAGACACTTAAAATTTGGCCTTATTTCAAAAAGATGCCCCATGGAGAGAAAGAGCCATAAGGAAATGCATTACCTCTGCAATTTACTTTTCCAGTGTACAGGTTGGAGTTATTTCTCTCTGCATATGTCCCCTACAAAGTATGCTAAGGAGGGCATGAACCTGGTGCTGAGGCACACTGCAAGTTGTGAAGTACAGCTATGAAAGTGTGTAAAGAAAAACCCTGGGATCAGCGCTGATATAAGCATAGGTCTCCTGGTTTGAGGGATAAAGAAAAAAATAAGTCCAAGAATTGTTAAGTTTATAGATAGATATTTACAGATTACCAATATTTTATAATATAGCACCTGAACAGAAAACTGGATATGTTATTTGCTTTCACACAACTGTTAAAAAACCAACAAAGAAAGAAAAAGAAGAAAACCAACCTAAAGTTTTAATTCCTGGGATTTTTTTTTTTTCTAGTCTTGCTTGGAAATGTAATAACGAAGACAAGAGGATACAATCCAAGTTACAGGGAATATACCTGCTTCTTCAGATGACAGCATGATAAGTCTTGACAAGATATTTCACTTTCCAAGATTTCTCATATATTCACAGCCAAAACCTAGACAAAATCTAGGAATCAGTGCATCTTGGCAAAGAAAGGCTCTTCAAGCAAGCACAAAAGACTCAAGTGGATCAGAAAGAACTACCAGGTGTCATTAAAATGTCTGAAAAGATTTCTTTCCAAAGGAAGTGAAAAAATCAGAGGTCTGAAAAAAATTTTCTGAAGAATCAGAAAAGAGCAGAAAGCTCTGAACCAGCCAGCCACCTAGCTGACAACTTTTCTGAGAGTCTTCTGACATCTCTCTTCTTGTTTTAGGGCATAGATTTATACACTTATGCCCTTGGGAAAATATTTTTTTCCACAAACCTGAGATTAAAATGAATCTAAGTTTCATAGTTGTAGACAAACACCAATCCAGCACATAAAAAGATAACATCACGGAATTGTTGGAGTCGGAAGAGACCTTCTAGAGGTCATCTAGTCCAACTCCACTGCCAAAGCAGGATTGCCTATAGCACATTACTCAAGACTGCATCCAGGCAGGTCTTAAAGATCTCCAGAGAAGGGGACTCCAATCCCATTCACATCCCATTTTCTATCTTCTCATTTTCAAAGCCAGCTCCATGATTTTTGGGGGGTCTACTTCATTATTCTGTTAGAGTTAGACAATTTGGGAAATTTAATGAGAAGAGCATCTTAAATTCCATCCTGAAGAGCATGTCTGCTGATAGGAAGAGTGC
>JAHREE010000183.1:2863734-2904452 GCA_033628505.1 Tringa tobata
ATAGATTTTTAAAAAGGAATCTAATGAAAGGTCAGAGGAAAAAATAACTTGGTTTTTTTTCTACAGAAACAAACAAAAACAAAACCACCAAGACAATTCACACAAATTACATCACAGTAAGGTGCACTTCTGAACAAACCAAAAACTCCTGGTAGACCAACAGTCACCAAAAAGGCACAGTTTGTTTCTGTCTACTACCCTCCTCCAACAAGAGGAGCTTATGGAAAACGTAAGCAAGATATCTTGCTTATGACTGTATACACAGTCACATTAGACAGTTACTATAACAGAGTGTGTGACATTTAATATTTGCTGTTATGTGAGTATATGAATATTACATTTATATTTGTATAAACTCACCCACAGAAAGCCACTTGAGGAACAATGAGAAAAGCCTGATATCCACTTCAGCTGAAGACAGTTCAACTGAAACAGGGTTTTCTTTTTGGCAAGACAGAACACTTAATGTTCTAAGTCTTCTTTATTTCTTTTTAAAACTTCTAAGCTGTCTTTGTTTTAGTAGTGTGCATTCTTTCACCCAAACTGAATGGCAGGTGCATGAGAAAATCTGGCATATATCTTGTCTATGCTTTGTTAAAGCCCCTTATTCAAGACAGATTTTAAGAATTAGGCAGATTTTTAGTCTTTGTTCACTTTATGACTGTCATGGTGACACTGGCTCATACAGACCGACATTACAAGCTTGGATATTGATGGTCTAAAACATTGCAGTAGGAAACAAAACAGACAGACTTAACATTTCATTACTACAAATTCCTTTTGATTCTTCAGCTGGATAGGACAGTGATGTTTGATTTCTCTTGAAGGAGGAGGAGGTATCAAACCCACAGCTATACAAATTTGGAAGAGGCAAGATCCCCTGAATCCGCAACAGCAAACACTTTGTCTCTGGAGTCCAAGAGGCAGCAACTGTAAAAACAGCCTGGTACCCTGCCAGCATGCCAGTGCTAAACGTGTTCAATATGGGCAAATAGGCTAATCTGTTAAAGAAAGACTCAAGATTCTTACTGCTCCATTCTTTTTTTCCTTCATGCAGCACTTGATCTTTGTTGCCATGTTTTCCTCTCTCCTGTCCTTCTTGTCTTCTGCTTAAATCAAGCAGACAAGCTTGACAAGTTTAGATGAACTCTGAAGTGATATAATTGCTGCGATAGGGTAAAATGCAGTAAGCAGCCTTGCTTCAGGCCAGGAAGTCTAGGGATAAGTGACCAAACCATATTAAAGTCAGCTTAGGCACTGGAGGGGTTTGGAAGCATAAAAGCTGAAGCACACTCTCTTGTAACTGATAGCCTGTCCACCACACTTCACTCCTCTGTACTGGAAGCAAACTTTGGAGATAGACCTCTCCTTTCGATCCTCTCATCCCTTCACCTGTTTTTCCAAATGGTTAGACCATTTGGGAGAATACTCTTGAACAGCTGTTGTCACTGAGACTAAAATCCATAAGGAAAAGATGCTGATGCCAACACTAGCATCTCTTCTCCTCAGGAAGAATATTTTCTGATAAAATTACTGCACATAAATAAGGAAAGAGAAATTGTAACTTTTGAACAGCAAGAATATATTTTGTTTTCCTTTTCTATTTTCATATGCCACTAACATAAATGGGAGGTATCTACATATAAGGATGGCCAATTCCTATACACAATGAAACCAGCCTCACGATAAACTGCAATGCTGTTTCTCGTAGAGAAAGATGATTCTAACACAATACTGAACTTTCTAGCTCCATATAATTTTCTTATATAGGGCATGAGAGGAGCTGAGTGTTACTGATGAGTATATGACAAAGGTCAAAAAGCCTAGGCTATTCTTTAAGACAAGAAAAAGAAGAGACAAATGAGCACTTACACTTTTTTTTGCAGGCAGCTGAAAAGGAATACAAGTGGCTTATTTGAGACTAACAGGACACATAACCTTTATATTTTATAGAGAAAGTAAAAATATTATCTATACAAATGGAGCAGAAATTAAAAGCATATTAGAGAAAGTTAACAGCAAGATGCATGTATTTATGGCAGACTCCTGCAGTTTCCACTGCTTGCTAAAAATTATCAAATGAAAGTAAAGGAGGGTTTTGTTCTTTGTTTTGTTTTAAGATTACATATATATAATTAATGTTTTACTACCACTGGTTAATCCATAGAATGCTACAAAACATTTTGAGGGTAAATATTGCAGAAACTATTACTAGCTATTTACTACATTCTTATATTTTCTATATAATATGTAAATATGTAGATATATCTAAATACAAATTCTAAAATAATTTTACAATTTCTATAAATATAAGCTCTACATGGTTTCAGTGTGATAAAAGAAGTCTTTATAAAAAGGACATGGAAATGTACATGACAAAAGCAAGAATTCATAGCAGGATTGAATGCAAGGAAAACATACGTAATCCCTCTGCAGTGCAGAATAATGTTTCTCCAAATGGGAAAATTTTGTACTACAGCAGGTCACATGGACTGCTGAAAGTCAAAGGCTCAGTGACTACAGACACTATAAGCAGCAGACGCAACTTCAAAAGCACTGTAAAAAGACTAGATAAGAGCAGTTGTTCTGGAAAGCAATCCTCTGTGTGTCCTTTGCCCTGGCATAAATAACTGTGTGATCTAACAGTACAATCTGCTCTTTTTTCTGCCCTTACCATTTGTCCTGCTCTTGCATAACCACAATAGGCACCTCGACGCCTGTGAGTGAGGTAGGGGAATTTTATCCAACAGAGGTAGAGAACAGCATAAGAGGAAAATAGATTTTTAAAAAGGAATCTAATGAAAGGTCAGAGGAAAAAATAACTTGTTTTTTTTTTTCTACAGAAACAAACAAAAACAAAACCACCAAGACAATTCACACAAATTACGTCACAGTGTGATAACAGTGAATATCCTGAAATAATTAATTTCAAGAATTCTCCAGGACAAAAGAGGTTTAAAATACTTTGCTTTACAGCAAGTCATTGTTCTCTTTGCCTACTGTCAGACAGGTTTCTGTTGTCTCAGAATCACTTCATTGCATTTTTCTTTATTTGCTTCTTTTCCTACAGTATTTATGCTGATTGTACTGACTACTCCTGGGTTTGCTTACTTGTGTTACAGGTTAAATAATCTTCCTAACAAGCCAAGACTGTGAAGTTTGTTTCTGGCAACCCAAAGTTCTCCAAACATCTTATCTGTATTGGTTAAACACTGGTAAGCACCTTACCAACTAGTCTAGTGGAACGTGTCCCTGACCACGGCAGAGAAGTTGGTCCCTTCCAACTCAAACTATTCTATGATTAAATTCTTATCATCCACAGTTGAAAAATCCATTATTGAAAACAATCCCAAAATATTTTAAAGTAAATACTCACGTAGACAGAGGAAAAGGTTTTTTCCTAATTCACTCTATCCTTACATTTAGTAGAAATCACTGCCATTTTAGGGAACAGATGTTAATTTTGCCAGATAAAAACAACCAAAATAGTGTGCTTTTAATAAAAATATAAGATGACTAATACTAATACATGACTAAAAGCAAAGCTTTTCAAAATACCTCAATGCAGTAAACTGCAGATACTAAAATCATAAGGCAACTTACTCACTATAGCTTAATAATGAAACTGAGAAATACTCAAGAAGCATATAGTCACATCTGACAATGTTTTAGTAAAGTGAATAAGCTCTCAGTACTGATGTTTGTTTGTTTGCTTTTTAATGCAATGTGCTAAGTTTCTAGTGGGGATTCCACTGTCCAGCACAATATAAATCCCCATAATATAAGTGGTAGCACTTCCCTGAACAAATGAAATTAAGTTTAAGCATCAAGGTCCCTTCCAACCTATCAAGTTGTTAGTCAAAACACTGGGTAAACTGCAAAGGGAGTGGCCACATTGTTACTTACAGCTAACCAGTATAGGAAAATTTCATGTCAGTTGGAGACAAATATAAAATCCCTCATAATTCCATAAATATCAAATACAGTATTTTCATTTTCTCTACAAATTACTGCTGCAGATCTCTATTTCTTCTGTATTAATTCGAAGTGCACTTACAGCATCTTTCATGGATAAGAATAAGGACAAAGACATAGCCAAAGAGAAGAGCAATGGGTAGGTTTCTTAAAGACTTCAGAAAACTTTGTTAGTAATACTTCTGGTGGCATGCACAAGTGCTACTTCCAGTTGACCTTCCTTTGTGCTACATTGCACCCCTAATGCTGCTACATTCCTTTTTCTCCTGGACACTTATACCTCTTGCTTCTTCTCCTGTGTGCTGTCCTCTTCTCCTTTAGCTTTACCTTCTGGGAATTTTTTTAAATTCTCTTATCACCCTTCACCTGAGCTCATTAAAATCTAAAGACAAAGCAGACAGCTACTTTGGTGGCCACACAAAGATCAGAAGAAAAAACAACCTTTCTTCTATAACTTCAGTCAACACCAGGTTCACAGAACCATACAGGCTTTCAAAACCTCCGAGATACATCACTCACAGGACAGGAAAAATAAAGCCAACTGATGGCGACATGCATCCCTGGCATAAGCGACATGCATCCACATATGTACTGACTCCAGCACAGATAAGGGGGTGCTCGCAGTTACCAGATTAAAATAATTTGCCGCTCAATATTGAGCTTAGGGACAAAAAATGCCCTACTACTTTTGCAGTGCAGCAGTTGTTCTCGTACTGGAAAATCAGTTTTGCCTCTACAGCTTTCGCCGTGATTTTCTCATCACTTGATGTATATGAGGACGTTCCAGGTCACGGAGGACCAAAATTCTTGAAGCTCACAGCAAACCCAGAGTATTGTATTTGACTCTTCTAAACGACAAATACAGAAATACAAACAATAACCCATCTCTTTTTTTTCCTTCTATTTCCCTCTGGCCATTCGCTAAGTGGACAGATGGATGCTGTTCAACAGCTCACTTACCCTCTGTCATTACACCCATAGAATAGATTATGGGTACAAAGTACTAATGAGACCCTCAGAACAAAATATTAAATGTCAGTCACCCTTGGAAACACATAGCAAATTAAAACTAATTTCATGTGTATACCACAGAATTACAAATTGATTTTGACACAACCAGAGTAAGATAAAAAGCCTGTAACAGAAAGCAGGAGGATCTGGACTTCATAATCAAATAAAACACAGATGCACGTTAGAAAAAATAACCCAGCTTGGTGACTCAGCTACATCTCATGGGTACTATTATGATGAATGAAGACGGCTGCTGGACCAGCACAGAGTTCTTACTCAGACACTCTCCCAAATCAAATTACAAGTCGAAACAATAGGGAGGCACCTCAGAGTAGCCCATAGCCTTATGACCACGACTGATACTACAGTGAGGTGTTTTGATTTCACTACATTCTTTTACAGTTACCTTCTTATTTTCTGCCCCACCCTAGAAGGGAGGGGGTCTTTCCTGGTGTCCTGAGAGCCTCTCGGACCAGACATCATTGGAAATGTTCAAGGTCAGGCTGGATGGATCTTTGAGCAACCTGATCTAGTTGAAGATGTCCCTGCCCGAGGCAGGGGGGTTGGACTGGATGACCTTTAATGGTCCCTTCCAACCCAAACCATTCTGTGGTTCCACAGAATGTGGGAAATGCTGGCACACACTGTGAGGAAATCCTATGTGCACTGATATGATGCCTGCACTTCAAAGATTTGGCCTTTCCTATGGCAAATACAAATTCAGCATGCTAGACAGAGGCCCTGAAGGGAGCCAATAAACTCTCTTATTAGCATCACCACCAAGAAGATGTTACAGTACACTTTTATTGTAATAAAACAATGCAGAGAACTGCTTGTATGCTCAGAACAAACAAATGTGCTTGGGGACAGATTCTCCACTTCACTACCCCAGAATTACAGTAGTATGACTCCACTGAAATAAGACTCTGTTAAACAGAGTAGAGACTGAGATGGTTATCTTTAACACTCAGCTAGCCTTGACACCTTGTATTTCTTTTATGGATCTACTGGTGGGTGATCTAACATAAAATTTCCTTCCTTCCCATCAAGGCAACACAAACACTACCAGAGTCTCATTTTGATAGTTTAATGGGACTTCTGTGGTTTGCATACCTTATGCTATCACTGTTCGAAACAGCATTTCACTGGGAATGCATATACATCTACACTGCCAGACTGAGAGGTCTGGAAATCTGCTGGTTCTTCTGAAATATTTTAAACCACTTCCTCACCCTTTCTAAACGGCAGGAAAAAATTTAGCAGATCACTTTTCCTTAAGTGAAAAAATATTAATGGTCATAACGTGAAAAATGAGGGCTTTGTAAAGAAAGGAGAGAAATAAAATATCAATTACTTCAAAGATTATGCAGTGCTTTAATTAGACTTCTTCCTCTGGTCAGCTAAAGTGACAGAATTGAGCTATGATACCGTTACATAAATAGGCAATTTGAAAACTGCTACAGTTTTGGTATCAAAGCAGGAGCTATAGGATTCTTTCCCTTTCCTAGCAACAAAGCTTGGAATAGGAACACCTGAGATGAAATCATCACCTGTCTTCAACATAGGCCATCCTAAATTATCCACTATGAAATTATCTACTAAAATCCTTTCTAAGGATTGCAACATGTTATGATGAAGCGCACACAACTATATTTGAAATGCCAACTATCAGTCACTAACCTTTCAGCATTCAAACACCAGTTGTAAAGGAAAGGAAAGATGGAGAGAGATCATAACAGTAAACACCTCACCTGCTTTAGAAATCACTGCAAAAACATAGTTTTCAAATATTTCCAACTACTGTTAATCTGTTTAGCATGTTTCTAATCAAAATCGTCCCACCAACCCAAAGCCCATATCTGCTTGAGTAAATTAGCACAAAAGACAAAATGATATGCAGGTCAAAACATCAAACCACAGAACTACCTGATTTTCTGCTTCCTAGGACTCAAAATCTCTTTCCCGAGGCATGAACATTTCTATCTCTTAAATGTTACAGTTGCAAGGTTTTCTTTGTACAGCTCATGATTTCAGAATGAAGTAGCACATTACTGGCCTTTTACTCCTTTCCTGCAACATTCTCCTTAAATATTTGGAGCCCAGGACATGAAAGGAAACTGTCACTCCCTCAAACTAACCCTGACTACGAAACACACTAGGAAAGCTCTCATCTCCTCAAAAGCTTGTCCCATATAATTTGTTTGGGTTTCCATCCAGCAGCACTTTATTGATAGCACTTCACATTCACTTTTCAGTTTCCAGGAAAAAAAAAAAAAAAGAAAAAGGGAAAGAAAAAGGAGGGTGAAAAAACCCTACCCTTAGAAATGTTCTTTGTCTTCCGCGGTTTGAATGCATCTGTCCCCAGAGAGGATTCAGAGGCTACACCAACATCAGTAAGTGCTGTGGCACATCTGCTGGCACGATGGAGTGCAGCAACCAGTGCTGCAGGCAGGGGTTCTACTTCACACCAGTCCCCTGACCAAACCTCCCCACGCAGCGTGCAGCTTGCAGGAGCCCAGAGAAAAGCTACCTCTACTCTCATTCACGAGAGCATATGCTGCCAGTTCTTCCCACAGATGCAAAGCAACAGTCTCCTAAATACATCCTAAGAGGGAGTGGTTCTTTGAAAATATCAATTGTTTTAAGGGCTGAGAAAGCCCTTTCTCAGAGCTGTGAATGGTGCTGAGCCCTGTCCACGTAAACAAAGAACTCAGCCGTGAGTACTGACAGTAAGGAGATGCCCATTTGAGAGAAAAGTTTGGCTTTGAGGAATTTTACAAGAAAATGGGACTCTTCCTTGCCCCAGAACTCGTACTCCCTCCAGTTGTACTGACGGGCTAAGAGGAGGCCACGCAGCCTACTCTAAGCAAGGCAAAAGTCAGCATTTATGGCCTTGAGCAGAGAGACTATAACGCTTCAAACCAACTGCTTTGATTCTCGTTCTTCAACGAGAATGCTTTATTACATGTCTACAGAAACACCCTCCGCAGTAGCTAATTCAATTATTTCTTATTAAATACGTGTAAATAGCTCAGTATAGGTATATTATATGAAACAGGAAGGATTTCCACACACACACACTTATTTCCATGGTTCCATCAGAGCTGCTCTTTAAAGTGGTAAATTTTTTTTTAAATCATAGTCTAAACGTATGTTGTGCTTCAAAAGTCTGTGTATCTGAATTAAAATACCTCTATATTGGATAAAGCTTTTCTCCTTTAAGCCAAAAATTACAACAAATGTTAGAGGCAATAACCCTAATTCCCTAACCTCTTCAGGGAGACACAAAGAGCTTTCTTCTCAAAAAAAGAAATAAAAAGCACTCAAATGAAAATAGTTTAAATTACCTAGTAAAAGGCTGGTGATGGCACACAATGAACTAACAGAAAGCTTTGTCTTGTACTACTTTGCATATTTATAAACAGTCCAAAAGCATTAATTCTCAAAAGAAAAGTCCAATGAAACTAATAGAGGATTCCTACTATGGTATAAGGACATCTACAAGAGAGATGCAAAATCACTCTCCCAGGACAAAGAGGAAGTTTCGATACAAACCTTGGCTTAAAACTCCAAGATGCAGGGGGCCAGCCGTGGTTTGCAGCCCAGCAACAAGCACTTCACCTCCTGAAGCTCTGCAGCCATGTGCTGCCTCTCTCCCCCAAAGTCCCTGGGGCTGCCTTCCCTCTGGAGCAGCCCGGCACAGCTGCTTGGTGTGACGTAATGAAGGTACCCAAGAGAGGTAAGGGAGCCTAAAGTGAAGGAAGGTGTGTGTGTGCCAGGGAGCAGCTGAAGGTAATCATGCATCTTTGCTCTCTTCTGCCTGCAGGATGGAGAGTTGCCCCAGTAATTCATTACCAGGTCTCTAGAGATCTTGTAAGAAAAATGTGCCTAGAGAACCTGTTGTGCCTTCTGCTGTTGTAACAAGTTCAGTTCCACACAACAAAAACATAAGTTTGGTCTCAGGGCTTCAGCAAGGCTTGAAGAAATGAGGGCACATTAATCCCAGTGAGTGGTTTTAAAACATGACACAGAGCATGGGGAAACATGAGCTGTAAAGAAAACAAAAAATGAGGATACTAACCCACCTGCTTTTTTGGCCTGAAATGAGAGAGATCAGTTTCAGTGATTGTGACTTGCCACATAAGCTTAATTTTGGTACTGTGGGAGAGAGAGAGAGAAATTATTCTAGAGAAAAAATTCTCTAGAGAAATTATTCTCACTCTATAGACACTCAACCAAGAACAAGCATCTACAATTATATAAATTAACTAGATCGTGCCCACCTGCCTCAGTCAGTCCAACCTTATAAGTCCAATAAAAAATAAGAATAAGGGGCAAAACAAATGGTTTGTCAGGTTTCTTCTTACAAAAAAAATCAGTTTTGTCTCAGTGAGAACATTTAGCAGTGACAAGACATGCGAGGTGGGTTTTCATCAAACCAGTTGGACAATATGGTGCTTCACTAAAATTGATGTAGATTCACCAGCACCAAGTTTAAAAATCAAAATTGGCCAGGACAGGGGGGAGTCTGAACTTTTTCTTCAGTGGGAGCAGGGAAAATATCTCTGATTCAGCTGAAATCAACTAAGGATTTTGCTACAGCCTGAGAATTTGTATGAATTCAACACTTCCCCCTTGCTTCAATTTATGAATGATCCTCATGTTCACATTGAATGCAAATAAGAATATTTTATATGTACAACAGGATCTTTTATTGATTAATGCACTATTTTTCAGTCTGCAGGAAGATGCCAGAATAAAACCTGGATCTATGGAAGCAAACAGAAAGTCTGTCCCACATTTCTAGAAAAGAGGATCTTGTTCTGTCCTCATTATTCTGATCCTCCAAAAGTCATGTTTGGGCATGAGAAATGTATTGCTGAAAAAGTATGCAAGTTATTTACAAGGCTGATTGTTAAATGGCTTTAACAATAGTTTTTTTTTAATTGAACTTTACTGCTCAGTTCAACTAAAACTTTTAAAGCTACACTATTTCTCCCTGATATTGAGACCTTTAATATGTAACTAGCCTCTCAGTATTTTATGGGCTGCATTAATAGTTCTCTAAGGTGTTCTACATAGTTACAGGCCAATGTTTCTTAAGCAGTATTAAAAGCCTCTATTAGGCATACAACACATCTCTCAATGTTCAGAAATGATGCAAGTAGATGATGGCCTTCTCTGTCCCTTTTATTTCCTGTATAATTATCCCTGTGATGAATTATTAACATGATCCAGCATTTTATTGACTCATCTCTGCACTCATTTCAGGATTGGAGATGTAATACTTTGAACAGACCAACACTGTAATTCACTGCCATTGACTAAAGAGAAAATTTTGGTGAATTATTTCTCATGAAAGTCACACCTAGGAGGATGGGGAGCAATTTCAAAGGGAAAAGATGAGTACACTTGGGTACTTCTGAGGTTAGCTTTGCCACACAAGTCAACATATTTATCTTTTCCTATGAAGAATTTTGGTACATATTAACAGTGCAATGCAGAAAATATTACTGGGTTTCAGTCATTAACTTTGCAGGATCAGAAAGTACCTCCTGAGTCGTTGAGTGGGGTTCCCTGTTACTGCAGACAATATATTACACAACATTTAGAAACATGGTCAAGATGAGTAATTGTAAGAGCTAATATTTTGAATACTACTTTCCAAGCTTGTTACACTAGCAAACCAAAATGCATACATAATTAGTAAGAACCAAATAAGACCTAGTAAAATACTGATAAGATGGAGGACTAAGTCAATTCAAAGTCTCGTGCCTAACTGCCTAGAAATTAATTTTTAAAAAATCCATAATAATACAAGAGACAATGCTTTAAAGGCAAAACAAAATAAATTTTTACTTTAGAAACTAACTCAAAAAAATATTTAAAGAAAGATCCAGGACCAGTGTGTCTCAATGTCTGAATAAATGGGCACAAAGACTGTTCTAGATCTACCCTACCAGGATGCTCCCTTCTATACTTATATTACAATAAAAACATCTGTTCAGTTTGGCACAGCTTTGCAAGTACCCAGAGATGAAAATCAAAGTCAGAGACCACATCCAGGTGAAAGTCAGCTTGGATGTCATTGCATGTAGAGAAGTGCCCAGACGCCACGGCAACACTGACAAGGTGGCTGGATTAATAGAATAGACACCAGAAATTAATTAATGGCCTCAATGGCAGGAAAGGCAAAGGCCTCAAGGAGGAAGGGATGTTAGAGTTGATGGACAGGCGATAGGAGAAAAGCCGCTACCCCTTTTCTAAGGAAGTTGTTTCTGAAAGAGAGAAACAGTGCTCAGCTGCCTGGCATACAATTTTCATCTCTGGGATTCCAGAGAGAGGGCCTGCAGAAGATCAGACCTAGGCTTGGAAGAAAGTTACACACAAACAAACATGAAAAGGAAAGGAAAAATGCCACGCAAGAGACTATTTGCTTTCTAATATCATGTAAAAAAGCTGGAGCAGGGAGACTGAACAGGAGTTAAAAGACGTATTTTGCTTTCGATTTTTAAGTGAGTGTTGCGAGATTACTTTTGACTGTTGAAGAGGACTGCAACAGAGGTGAGGGATGAGAAAACGATGGGAGAGAGGATTCATCATTTGTACCAGTCAGCCCAACTCTTTGGAGATAGGAGGGCCAAAGAGCTACTGCTTTCTGCTATGATAATGTGAAGAGTAGGCTCCAGGCTTCACTCTGAACCTGTCATTATTAGTTGTAGCTCCCTTGCCTTCCCCTGGATACCTTCAGCACATCATACCAAGCAGCTCCTGAGGGAAGGCATCCCCAGGGGCTTTGGGAGAGAGAGGCAGCATGTGGCTGCCCAAGGCAAGTGGCTGCAGAGCCTCAGGAGCTGAAGTGCTTGTTGCTGGCTGGCCCTCTGCATCTCAGGGGCAAAGGATGAGTTTTAAGCACGGGTTTATATCCAAACTTCCTCTCTGTCCTGGGAAAATGATTTTGCATCTCCCTCAGTTTCCCTTGCTCTATAGTAAAATTGGTTTATTAAGTTCCTCCAACTTTTCTTTTCAGAATTATCGTTATGGAGTGTTGCTATATATCCAAATCCTCCTTGCTCCTCTTCACTTCTACCTAAGCATATGGACACTTCTCCTCCATTTTTTCTGCAACAGACTGCAGAAGTGCTCCTGTAACTAGTTCCCAGGTCTCAAGTGTTTCCTATACAACCTCCCTCCGCTGTAATGCTCCAAATTCTAAGAGACCTGAGCCATTTTCTGCATTGCTCAACACGAATGGAAAGTTCAGGCGTGAGGCTGGAGTCCTGCCATGCCTCCTTCCAGACAACAGCTGCGCCAGCTCTCCATTTCTGAGCTACCCTTCACCAAGGAATTGGGACGTTTTTGTGCTGGGTGCCCAAGTTCCTGCTCAGTGCCTCATTTAAGTGTGATGTATGAACTCAGGTCCACGTAACGTGAATGTGTACATATGTCTATAATCAACTAAGGTAACAATCATGCACAGAGTTAAAAGCTTTGAATTCCTTGATCTTAAGCATGTCTGAAAGTTTCCATAATGCTTAGTCACAGGCAATATATTATCCTGATCCAAGCTGCAGACTGTAAAAATCTCATTAAAGATAGCATGCCATGGAAAGACTTTATAAGCATTCACCACTTCATCACTATTTACTGTTTTGCAGCAGAAAATGACAAACTATGATAAAGTACTTTGTGAACAATTACAGGTAACTCATCAAAGGCTAAACCAGTTTAATTCTAGGTGTTATTAGACTAACTGATATTAAAGATATCTCTCTGTATTAGAGGTTTTGCCACTCTTAGAAGTGATTTATTATGAGAAATATTACATAGATTATCAAAATTACTTCTTTTTTTTTCCCAAACACCTGGTAGAGGACACATCCTTCATATATAGAAATCAGAACAAGCTGCTGATACACTGTTACAAGTTTTTATGCCTGTTGTTCTCATAGAGAAATAGCAATGAAAGATATAAAAACAGAAGCCTACAGAAAACAAAGGAAACTTTGAATGACACTGCTTTATGTTATCTGTCCCTTTTGTGCTGCCTGGAACAATATTACAGAGGATAGATTTAATTATTTTTTTTGTGTTTACTTTTGGTTTAGACTTTAGTGCTATTTTATTGAACAAAAGGAAAAACTTAGCATGCTGAAATAACCATAGCACAAGGACTTGACCAAATACAGAGTCATTTCATCAAAGGTTTGCATCTAGTCAGACTCTCAAACTTCATTGGGGTAGCTCCTCACAATTGCATCTCTAGCATCACTCCAAATATTAAACAAGATTTCTCTCTTCTCCCTTCTGTCACATACCCACACTACTTCTCCCTCTGGAGGTGAGCAGATCACTCAGAATCACCATAAGGAAAAAGTATCAGGCTTATAGCCATTGCTGGACATACAAGGACTGTAACCTGCTCAAGTACTCTGATGGGAGGCTATCAAAGGACCACTTGCTCATACCGTTTCTAAACAGGCACCTAAATTGTTCTAAGTGCAGGAGACAGTTCATCATGTGATTTGCCAGGAAGAGTAAGACAAATATCCTTCCCAAAGCACCCAGTCATGAGCAGCCTCTGAGTAGGCAAAGAACAGGCCAAAAGAGACCCTGGCTATGACCATGCATTTAGGTGGCTAAACAGTATAATAATCTGCTCCTACATGACTAGAGGCTTTGCCCCGTGGCCATCAAGGAGTGATGTCCCCTGGGGGCAGCCCATCTTTCATCCAAAGGATGGGCCTTTTCCTGCTGTCAGCCCCTTCCTTCCTAGGCTCAGCACGTTGCCATGCTATACCCAGAGAAACCCCAGAAATGCTCCAGACGATTCCGCAAGATGCTTTCATAAGCATCATCCCCTACAATTTGACAGGAAGGGTTGAGGCATGTAAAGAACAATGGAAGGATTTACCAGGATTTTAAAGCAAATTCAGAAGAGATACAAGAGTGACATGAGCTAACCAAGCAGAAATACAAACTGCTTTCTGACATCATTATTCTGTGGTTGTTGAGCCCCTTCAGAGGGAGCTCAGTGGAAAACACATCTGAAGCCTGTCATTATGCTCCATAAAAAGAAGGCAATTGGCAATCCTCCTAATCAGTCTTTTGTAGGATTACTTAGATCCACAAACATCGCTTACTCTTTCTTGACAACATATCTTTTAATGGCAATAAATACTGACTTTTCAAATCATAAACATCAATACAACATGAAAAAGCTTATTTCCTTATATTATGTAAAGCCACTACTGCAGTACCATGTATCCTGAAATATCTTGTAAGGTGTTTGAGGGTAGTTCAGTAAGAAATAAATATATTTTAGTACCACAGTGAGTTACAAGGGCTTGTGACACAGAGCAATTTTGACTATTGGCAGTGATAACCCACTTAGCAAAGACATATTACTAGGGAAGACAGAGTTTCTTGAAAGACATCACTTAGCACAATTTATGGTATCCTGCAAAGATTTTACTGTTTAGAAAGCTCTTAATCTCCACCATAATTAAAGAAGATGAACGTTGTTTACCCTTTTAAAAATGCGAATATTGCTTTCTAACAAGGTAGCAGCATACTCCTTTCAGATTTCAATCAAAGCAACAGCACTTGCTACTAGAAGTGGAAGAAACCTGTTTATTTCATGTACTATTTTGCTTTTCGGATCTTAAAGGAGTACTTTTGTTCTTTCACCTCTAAGGTCTTTATGTTTCTGCTGAAAAGCTCTGTAGTATCCATCTCACAGGTTTCACATGGTCCTCCACAGGCAGAAGCTGACACACATCTCTGCCTCCTAGTGGTGCTGGTAGCCAGAGGAACCAGGCAATGCCACACTAGGACCAGAAGAGTAAGCAGAAGCAATGCCAGAAGCCAGGGAGGGTGGAAGGCCCCACCCTTGGATGTTTTTGAAACTTGAGTGACCAAGGCTCAGGGCACAGCCCAGTGAAACTATGAAGTTAGCCTTGATTCTAGCAGTGGACTGAACAAGGTACCTCCAAAGGTTCTTTCCGCCATAAAGTAGCCTTTGCTTCTCCCTCCCTGCCCACCCCGCACCGTCCCCGGAAAGTGCAAAGGTCTGAGCATAACAATATTAGCTCTTTTTGTTTTCTGCATACTTCTATGCCAACTTCTTTCCATGCTGAGTATAATATATTTTAAGGAGTATTTAAATATTGTCTGAATAGCAAACAGGAAGACCTCCCTAGAAACAGGAATGTGTTTCTCTGTTACCTCTTAACCTGTAGCTTTTGGCAAGCATGTAAGTCACATATATCCATCAAGCAGCATAACATCCAATAAATACCTTTCTGGATCTTCTGCTTATTTTAGATTTTGGACCATTTTTCTTCATTCTCTATTTTTATTGGTTTTCTACAGTAACAGTTTTCTCACAAGATCACTGGAGTTCATATATGTGACACAAGTTGGAACATAGGAGGTTCCACTCAAATATGACAAAAAACTTCTTCACAGTGAGGGTGACAGAGCCCTGGAACAGGCTGCCAAGGAGGTTGTGGAGTCCCCTTCCTTGGAGATTTTCAAGACCTGCCTGGATGCAGTAACATGCCCTAACATGCTCTAGGCAATCCTGCTTCAGCAGGGGAGTTGGAATAGATGATCTCTATGGTCCCTTCCAACTCTAAAAAATTCAGTAAAATTCAGTGAAATTTTTTCTCCATGAATTCCATGAAAATAAAAAAAAAATGTAGAGAAAAGGGATTTGATCTCTGCTAAAAAGAGGAACAGAGGGAGAAAAAGGCAAGTAATGGGCTTCAGAATAACTACAGAGAAATAGGTATGATTGGCAAGTATAAAATGTTGCAGAGGATACAAAAAAGCACAAAACCTAACTTAACAGTTGTTATTTCACTGCCTACAATGTCTGAAGAAAAGAGGCAAACTGTATGCTCCGTTTATTTTCATTCACAGTAAGCACTTTGCACTTAGCAGATGCCAGCATATGTTTTGACTAGAAACACACAATTAAACTTGCTCGGAAATAACTAACTGCAATAGGTAGGGGAATAAACAGTGTTGAGCCACTTCACTTGCAAGCAGCAGTACCACCCAGCAGGACAATCTACCAGCTACAG
Source organism: Tringa tobata (assembly GCA_033628505.1). Taxonomy (NCBI): domain Eukaryota; kingdom Metazoa; phylum Chordata; class Aves; order Charadriiformes; family Scolopacidae; genus Tringa; species Tringa tobata. The sequence continues at coordinate 2,879,811 of JAHREE010000183.1, forward strand.
TAGCTAAGGCAAGTTTAGGAAACCAAAATGTTTGACCATATGGAAGTTCATTTGAGGACTAAACTTTAATTGCAGAAGGAGGGAAAACAGCCCCCTACACAGAATAAAACACAGCCATGATTCTTATACAGAGAACCCATTGCAATCACTCTGAGCTGCTAGCATATTTTCAGTATCATTTATGCTCCTCCATCACCAGAGTTGAGACTGTGGGATTTTTTGTTGTTTGTTTGTTTTGGGTTTTTTTGGTCAAGTCTTTTGAGAAAATCCCGGAATTCAGCTGTGGCCCTCTAACATGTCGCATTCTAAAAGTCCCATCCCCAGGCCTGTTCCACTTCCAGGCCTTTGCTTATATACTCTGGCTTTTCTATTTTTAAACTTTACTAGCTCCATACACTCCATTTTGGCTTTGTCCTACACCCATAATTTCATTTTCAGCCAAGAGATTCCCCTCAGGAGACCGGAAAGCTACTTGCCCCTTTTCCATGCTTTACTGACTCAGTAAACCCAATTCCTGAACTTTGTTTCTGTAGCATTTTAAGTGTTCCCCCTGAGCTTCCTGAGCACTGGAGCTAACCTGTTCAGCCCAGTCAGATTTGAAACAGGCTAGCATTGGCAAGCGTAAGGGAAAAAATATCCTCCAGAAACCAACAATTCAAAAACACCTCTTCAGGATACTGTGTAACAATTTATGCAAAACTAGCTGACTGAACAAAAAAAAGAAAAACGAAAGCTGAAAAAGAGTAAACCACGCAACTAAGAAACAGAATCAGTGACTCAGAGTTCAATAATCAATAAACAAAATTTAACCATACAGTAGTTAACATCACCCTTCAGCTTTCTTACCTTCTGCCTTTGAAGTATCTTATTCAAAGCAAAATAACCCAGACTTTTATTCAAAATAAAGTCCCCCAAAAATAAATAAATAAATAGGATGTCTTTCAGTTATGCCTTAAACAGAAAGCTTCCCTCATAGAAACTGATAGAAAAATAGAATATGCGTGGCATGACACGTTCAAGACTTACATACCAAGTAGTACTTGCCAAAATGCATGCCTGAACTGTATCACACTCTATGTCACTATTACTATGGGAAAAAACCACATATAATGCTTTTCTGATAAGGACGCAGGAATGTCTCTGTGGTTTAACGGGAATAAAAGATTTAGAATTAAGGTCTCCTACCTGCCTCCCTCTGTTTCCTCAGCAGCACTAATGAACTCTATATGCAGATTGGAACCACAAATTCCATTTATTCAATATTAGCATGAAGGCGTTTAAAGCCCTTATAACTGGAAAGAAGGTTAAGTTAATGCCATCTTCAGCAATGTGTGAAAAGACCAGTGTTCAACAGCAGGAACAAGTTTGAACATGGTGATGAGAAAATTAACTGGCCAACTTATTAGCCACAAAAAGCACCTAATTTGATGTCAACTTAAAAAGGCATTACATGACAGGCGTTGCTTCTTTCGCACTTGCATTTGCTAGGAGCCTGAGCTACCCTCCATATAGTCAGGTATTCTCCAAACCCTCACAGTACTGTCACACTTCCTATAGAGTTAATCCTGATTTATCCTGGGCTATAGAGAAGACTATATATTAAAGAAGCATGCACTTCTGTTTAGCCCTGCAACATGTTGAGCATTCTGGCCCCCAGCCACTAGAGCACTTAGGCATATGTTTTATTTTAAACCCATAAGCAGTTCCGCTGAAATGCAGAGAGAAAGTCATAGTACGGAAAGAGCTGGATTATGCCCCGAAAACGTGAAGCAAAGCACAATTTAAAACTAACACAATCATTTCACTGGGTCAGGTAAAACTACTGGAGTAGACAAGCTGTTCTACAGAACATTAATAGGGTCAGGGAGGTCTCCCAGCCCTCGCGTGGCTCAGGTATGCTCCTAATGAGCCAGGCATGAGAAAATGATTTCACAGAAAGGACTGTGAGCATTCAAAGGAAAGTTCAGCAATATCATCCATTGCTGCCAAAACCTAAAAGAAAGGCAGAAACTGAAACCTGAAGGATGTCCTCAGTTCTTGATCAGCAGGCAGGGTTTTACACCATGGAAGATGTGTGCACTCTTCACGAAGTTGTTCAAGCTTACACCGCATTTTAACAACTACCCAATAATTTCCCAGGTCTGGCAAATTTATTTCCTGTTTGTCAGTGATATAAGCAATAGAACTGTATGAATTATTCCTCTGAAAATGCTATTAGCATATTAGCATTTCAGTGTTAAAATTACATTGTGTCAAGCTGCAGACAAAAAAAAAAAAGTTGCATTTTCAGAGTACAGAAAATTACCATAGACTCAGTGCTTCTAAGACAGGATTGGGGGAGGGATTGAAAAAAAGAGAGATCAAGACCACTTGTGTGCCTAAATATTAATTTACCTTTCAAATGAGAAAAATGAAACTATTATTGTATCCTATTACCAGTTCTTCTAAAATGTGAATCTTCCATAATGCACCGATTTTATTTGAAAACAAATCTGTTTTTAATTTCAAGATCACAAATTAATGTTAGTACATTTTGTATCTCTTGCTCAAATACATCTCAAACAATTTAAATAATTTTTGTTACATACTGTAATCTCTATCTTGAGTGACAACCTCTGCACTGGTTATCAGCCTAGAGGAATGAGATAAATAACCCCCTTGCTTCAAGAACTATTTTATAATGCAAAATGTCACAGCTCTGTAAAGCACTGCTAGCATATCTTAGCAAATTACTATATCAATGACATTTTAAAACTTTAGAGCCTATGAACTTTAAGCTAACAGATCAACAACATACTGTTCCTGATTTTGCAGCACAAGAAATAGTAATGCTTCCACCACTGCAGCTGAGAGTACCTCAGCTTCTTCAACACCACTGTATTAAAAAATAGAAACAAATTTCTGAATAAAGGAAAAGTCAAATTAGAAAAGCTTTCGCTGGTTTCAGTCACTGCTAGTGCACGCAATATCCCCACCTTTGCCCCCACCAAAATCCTCACTTGTTTTACCAGTTTTGGTGGGAAACTGGTTGAGAAACTTGGTTCAAAGGCTTTGGGCTCCTTGATAAAAGGATCAAACAACATGTGTCTAAGCCATAGGTTGCGCAGACCTCTTGGATCTGCAGTGCGGGGCCCAAAGCCTTGCAGCTGAGAGGAAAGGTTGGGACGGGATCCGGAGAAGCAGGCTCCAGGTGGTAGTTCATGCCAGTCCCTGGGACAAAGCATTTCTCCCACCTACCTAGGCCAGCGGGGGACAGACCCACATTCCCAGGATCTGGCAGAAGGCAGGAAGAACAATCACAGCTCTGCAGTGCCTGATCTGCTGGGAAAGAGCATAAAACATAAAGTAACCTCAGGACATGCAAGTACAGCCTGCAGATATGAGAAAGAACATAGCAAAGGCAGAGGGAATAATTTGATTGTGCCCCATCATCAGGATGAAAGAAAAGCTAATGAGTAAATTAATTAATTGCCTCTATGGGTTACATTCAACTGGCAGTCTCACGCTACAGAGAAATTATCTTTTGCCGTGGCTGTAAGAGTGGCTAGAGTTCAGAAAGCTGACAAATCATCAAGTGGAAGAAGAGACTTCAGGTTAAAAAATGAGTCTTAAATGTTCCAGAGATCGAGAAAATAACCAGGGGGAGGAGGGGAAGGCGGGAAGAAGACGGGAGGACTTAAACACAGGGCACAGTCAAAAAATAGAGAAAGAGAATATTTTCACCAGTGCATTTGGCTTCATGATTAAGCGCAGGATTATCTGAGGAGAATGGCCTGCACAAGAAAAGGCAGGCACAAGCAGGAGGGCGATACTTGTCAATCTCATGAAGGTTTTTGTCAGATGCAAGAGTGCTTCAAAGCTGCAAGAAAATGCATTTTGAAACATAGTTTAATATCTAGATCTGTTAATTTTTTTTGTGCTAAGACATAACATACCCATCTGCTGTAACATACATTTCAGGTGCTGAAACATTCCCAGCCACTTTTGTCACCCCGGCAGCTGCAATGCTCACCATTCAGAAGGATGATTCCAATATACTTCCCCAGTGCTGCGAGACCTCTGTTTACAACTTCCTATTTGGCCCTGCTCTGTGGTGCTTAACTCTATCAGTTATCATCAACACAACAGATTAGATTACTGAGCCCTGACAGCCTGCAGAAAAAGAGTCAGTTTGAGGTACTACACTGTCTGTTCTGCTTTTCCTGATGTCAGTAGCCTCTCTGTAAAAGAGTTGCAGCTAGGAAGTTGTGTATTTGCTTGTTTTAAAGGGGATCCGATATAGATGAACAACACCGTTCTTCATACCTGATTAGATTTAGCAGACAAAAAGTCGGTCCTGTTATGTTGCTTTGCCACCATGTCTTACTGGTATCTGATAAATTACTGAGGCAGTCACGCTTCTAAAAACCCTGTTTCTGTGAACTTATTGTATATGTATGGAAACAGAACAGTAAGCTTCAGATATCAAGGTGCTCAATGTCAAATGACCCGTTTAATATTTTTATCAAATCCATTATTTATATTTCATAGTTGTCAGAGAGTCCAACTGTCCTGATGATTAAGAGTTTCCCGTCTAACTCCTAAACCATATTTAAACATAGTTTATATCATTTAGTCTTGTGTAAAAATTACTCTTCCGTTTAATGAGGGTTGGAATTCATTATTCTCTTTCAAGAATGACAGTGAGAGAAAAAGAAAACCAAAGAATTCCACCCCAAATCAGCACCTCAATAAAAGCCAAAACAGTTTGAAAAGCAATTGTTGGCAGCAAAAAAAAAAAAAAGGCAATAATCAGTTTTGCATCCATAAATAAATCCATCAGTAAATAGGGGAAAAAATACAACCTGCAATCTCTTTCCTAAGCAAGAAGCAACAAGCACTGTAGTGACTAAAAAGGCCTGTATAAAAGCACAGGCAGAAAAAGCAGAAGCTTAACAAAGTCATCAGAGCTTATTCCTGCCCTCCTACAGAACTGCAGAGGTCCATTTAAAAAAAAAAAAAAAAAAAAAAAGGTAAATTTCTGTTCATATTGAAGCCCATCATAAATCTCATTTGGATGTCAATTTAAACATTATTTTGCCAAATCACTAAATACAAACAGAAAAAGAAATCAAGCCCAATCAGGACTTCCAAAGAATACTTGAAGTAACTACTGCACTGTTACTACTAAAAATTTTGCCCCTTTCCCACCAAGAAGGGAAGGCTCTGAATGAACTGAGGAGCGAGGGACACGAGCAATCAGGCGCTGTTGGCACATAGGGGGATGGGAACTGCACTGCAAAGAAGTGCTAAGTCTGGACAATGTCCCCTCTGCACTACACCTGCCAGCGCCTGGGATACAGGCACCCCCGTGCAGAAAGCCAGGTTACAAATGATGCGTCAAGGTACCGCTTAACCTCTTCTGCTGGAGCACTGCACTAAGCTGCGCCGCATCGAACAGCTCAGGACTGGCTTCCCCTCCTGCTGCCCCTGCTGTTCCTCCTGCTGCAGCCCCGGATCAGATTTTGGGCAGGCACACCAGCTGACAGCTCATCCCCACCTCTGAAGCAAAGCAAGGAGACGGTGAGCTGAGGAAAGACAACCAACCATGTCAGCATCACAGCTGATCCCTGGTAAAACACCGACTGCTTTCATTTTACTATTGCTAGGACAGGCAGAGTTTTCGGCGTATGCGGACGCAAGCAAGTGCTAGATGTTGTACCGTATCATACCTTCCACTATGCATTACTGTAATTCCTTCTGCAAGCAATGTGAGAAGAGTTCATTTCCAGAAATAATCAGTTACATCCAAACTGATTTTAAACTAAGTCCAAAACATCTTACTAAGGTTAGTAACTGCTCTCCTGACCCGAGGAAAAAGGTCATTATCCTAGATCAAACTGGACACAGTTCAAAGACCAAATTATAAGGAGCATATTTATGGATTTTTAACTAAAGGAAAAGCTGAATAGCTGCATAATTCAAAAACATCTCCACAGTCCACTCGATCTAAATTTGATGAATTTACAGATTTTACATTTGATACACTGCCACTTTCTCCTCTGCTTAAAGATCTGAAAACCACTCATATGCCAGTCAATATTAGTCCATGTTTTTTTACTTTTCAAATTAATTCGAATCATAAAACCTCCATGTTGAAGCAAAAAAAAGTTGACACAAATACCACCACTCTGGGCCAGCTTAACCAAGCAGAGCAGTTTGCACTATTGAACAAGTAGATCATAAAACAGAGATAAGTAAGTATATATACAGCAGAGTCAACTGCTTTGATTATATTTTGTGTGACCTGCAAGATGTGTCTAGAAAAGACTCACAGCAGTAAAAACAATAAACAGAGAGCTCAGCCAGCTAATTAATACTGCTAATTTAACTTGTACCCTAACATGCCACTTACTGTCGTCTGCACTCCATCAATGAGTAGAGAGCAACACATCTCAGGCATTGCTAGTAAATTATTTTCATTTTGCCCTTTCCCTCATAAACAAAGCACCACGGTGAAAGAAGACGCTTGACCCACTTTCTAAGCAAGAGATTTCCAAAGAAGTACTCCCACCCTCAGAGGCAAGTAGCAGAAAGCTTTGAACAGCAGAAGCTTTCTGACTTCCGAACAAAAGATACTTTATTTCAGACTACATATGCACTTTTTCATCCTCTCTTTGCAGTGCCCCTCCACCTCCCATCCCCCTGCATCATTCCAAATTTCTGCTAATTTTCTTTATACCTCCGATATGTGCAAGAACACACAACCAACTACTAAACTGACTTGGTGGTCTTTTCCCACCCTGTCACAGAAGTCTTAGATTAACCTGGCCTGGTTTTTTTCTGGATTATGAATTTTAATTTATCCATATACTCTGTAAGTAGAGAAGAAGCCCCACAACTGCAATGAAAACAGACATAGCGCTAATCTATCACTCATCATGGTAGGCCACATGACACGCATTTTCCCCTGGCCAACTACAGTTGGTCAGCCTTGTTTTACCCTTGCCTTTTGTTTCCCCAAATGCCTGTCCCTTCCATTTTCCTCCACCCTGAAGCAACAATGGGCTTTTCCTAATGAGCTCGTGCTGGGGAACAGCAACCACCATCTTCTCAGCTGAGTCAGGGGAGCATGATCTCTGATGAAATGAAGTGGGTTACAGCCAACAGATGCTCATACATTTGGGAGCAAAATTCTTTTGCCACAGTAGAGGAATTTTGAAACTCTTACTTCTTACGCTTAGTGCAATTCCTCACATAAGCTGGGTGGTACGTGAAGATGCACACTGTAACAGATAACAGGTGAGTTACACTGGAATCGCTACTCATATTAAATGGGGGGGAAAGGTGATGGTTTATTGTTTTGAATTGACATAACACAAAATTTCCCTTTGGGAAAAACAACATAGTTTTAAAATTAATTTCTTGGAAAAGCAGCATGGACTTAGTTTGTAGGAGGAAAAAAAAAAAGAAGTAAACACAGAATTTAATCTTTTTTGGGATGCTGGAAAAAATTACATGCATTTGGAAAAATTATAAAAACCTCAGTTTTCAAAAACCTCATGGAATCTCCCAGTTCCTAAGAACTGGTGTGGACGGGCAAAATATTGCTGAAAGTTAGCAACATCTATGCTGCCTGGGGATCAGACATGGGGGAGGTGGAGAATGTTCAGCTTCAGTGTGGAAGGGGCCCTTTTCAAGTGCTGTTCAGTGCTGTTCCTGGCTGGGACAGCCTATCATGCTGACGCAAAAACATATCTCCACTTAGTTGATTTTTTAACTATCATATTAGGAAACTGAAAACTTAAGGATAAATGAAAGTATTTGGAAGAATAATATAGTTATATAGTCCACCAAGTTTGAGAAGTGTCCAATTATTCCAAAAATTTAGTTCTGACTAAGCGCAGGGAGCTTTTGAAGTGCATTGTATCACATACCTTTGACAAATTAAAGCATTCTTAGCAAAAGCATAACCAGAATATGACAACTTTCTTTGTGCATGAATATTGGTGTCTTGCTTTGGCTCTCTTCTCCTATGTGGCTAATTTAAGGAAAGGGAGAGGAGAGGTAAAGGAAAAGTGAGAGTTTTATTTCAGTCCTTCAAATAGTTAGGAGCTTATCAGTAATCAGACACCTTATAATCATTAATTCAACCCAAAGTTCATAGAACACTGGAAGCAAAAGTCAAACATAATGAAAAACTCTGTCAACAATGATACAGTTCACAGAAATGTGGTATAAAAGCAGCTGCGCAGAACACCATTTACAAGCAAGGTTTACAGCTTTCTTTAACCAAATAGAGGGAAAGTCAATGTTAGCAGTCTCATAATACTCAGTGAAGTGATGATAATATGACAGTATTATTTATCTTCTGAAATAACAATGACTCTTTAGGAACAGCTGAATTTGCCCTTATTTTATAAATGGTTCAGGATTATAGACATACGTGGTGGCAGAGGATGCATGCAGCTCTCCCACGGATAGCATCAGAGTTACAAGTTCCTTCTGTTTCTCATCTATGTCATCCACAAAATGCTGGGAGCACTGGACAACATCACCCATGTGGAGTCACCATGTCAATTCTAAACACAGAAATGAAGTCACCCCCTTCCCAAAGACAAATCTTTTTAAAAATGGCCAAAGGTTCTGTGGCTTTCTTGTCCAGCTAGATTACACCCAAACGCAATGGACAAGAAGTTCCTAAATCTTGCAAGAACACTTTTTTCTTTTTTTAAGAATAATCCATCTTGCTTATTCAAAATGTCAATATACTTGAAAAACAATTTAAATTGTGCCCTGTACATAGAATCTAAGGTTTATATTTATTGATTTATTTGAAAGAGCTGTTCTACCTTAAATCAGCTCAAGTATGTAAATTTTCCAAACAAAATCTAAGAGTATTCCTGCTCCATAGCTGACTCACATTCAGAACTAAAACATATTCATGACTGTTTTATGACCTTGCTCAGAGTCAACACAAAGTCAAGTTGCACTGCATTTTAAATTACCTCCAAACTTCTTTTGGCAAGAACAATCCCTTGATAGTAACTAGCACTATTCTTTAGAGACCCAATTTTCTAACACCAACACCTGCATTCATTTAATCTGTGCTTTACAGACTCATTGGTATCACCTGCTGTAGATGCTAATGTGTTGCTTCAGGCTCTTGTTGGAAAGGTTGTTTGATGCCTCAATTCTCACAGGATTCACCACTTTCAGGCGGATCCTTTGCTTCCTTCCTCTCCCCTGAGTATAATCACACCCACAAATTATCTCTCATAAGCCTTCAGCCACTCTTTGATAGCTATAAACTGGGCAGCCTATAAAGCAATTAATGATTTTCCTAATATGAGAAATGCTCTCTCCTTCTTCTGATCTAGTAAACCCAAAATATCAGCAACCTTTCAGGCAGGAAAAAGTAGACCATGAAATATTTCAAATGCCTCTTATAAGTTACTGTGGTGTTACCTATTTCTAAGTGGAATAATTTTTTCCAGGCGTTTGAAGCAAAGCTACCTGGAGGAGGGAACACTGCAGCTGCTCAACTGTGCCAAGCAACAAAACAGCTTAGAGGAAGATTTAAAGAACAGCAGACTATGTCATTGAAATGTAGTAAGAAGGTTATTAAGCAGGATGTAATACAAGCTGAAATCTGGTCAGGATAACCCCAAATGGCACATTTTCTTTTATAAGTACAAATGGTTGAAACCTTGCTGTTATGTCTTATCCAAAAGGTTTCAGCTTTAATGCATGGCATTGATTAATTAGCACTATACAAGAAGGTCTTGTATAATGCAGAGTCAAACTATTAACTTCACTTTGCTGAAGATGAAACTTGGACTTTATTCATAAAGACATATATTCTCCAATGCGAATGATTTCCACACCACTAAAATGCCCACCTTACTGTGGTGAAACACTGACTATTTAACAAAGCACCACAACACCCATTTCACTTCGGAGAGGAAACAAAAACTGTCTAATCCATGGAAAACTACAGACGAGTAAACATGTTAAATGGTTAAAGCTCTTGCCAAAGAGAGGACATGGCAAAGACACTAAAATTAAAAAGTATTTGGATAAAAGTTTTGCAGGGAGTAAACATAGGCAAGACTAGTTTGACACGCCACTGAAGCGTCACTGTATTTTTAGAGTTCATCCTGTGTAAGGCAAAAGAATCTAACAAAGATTTTTATTACTACAGTTAGTATAGCTACCATGAAAGGCAGCAAGAAGCACGAGCTTGTCCAAAACAGAAAAAATAGTAAAAAAACCCAATAAAATAATCAGGACTAAGATGTTCTACAAAAGAGGTGACACAGGATTCAATATAAAAGGAATTATATAGCACAAATTAGCTACAGGAATATTATTGATGTACATTACTCTTTTCTAGTAACAAATAGAAAAAGTAGAAAATGGTTCAAAATGTCTCATTTCTCCTGATTTGTTGTTTTTGTTTTTTTCTTAGAAACAAACTCCTAATAAATTTAACATTCTGCTTATATATAAAAAGGCATTAGGCAGAGTACAACGTGGCAAGTGTTTTATTTCTGTCAATGTCGAACCACCAAGTAAACAAAAGATCTAAAGAACGCCACTGATTTGGATTAAATACTAGCATAACTGAAGACTTTTCTTTTATTGTGCTACATAATAACAGTGGTTAAAGTACTGTATCTTCTAGCCTGAAAGTTTCGATCATTTTGTGAGGGCCTTTGTGTACTTAAAATGTGTACAAGAAACCACTTGAACAAGTGCGTTCGCTCCAGAGATACAATTGTTAAACTCCAACAAAATAAAAAGAACTATAGGAAGGATTGAGCTCTTCATGCTTATCTTGGCCTGTTTTTAAAATAGGAAATAACAATACGGCATGCACAGCCAAATCCAGAGGGTAATATATCCCCTTCTAAGATAAGTATCTAAGATAGTTGTAAGAGAGGAATTGCCTTCTGGAGTTGTCTGCCTCTCACCATTGACAACAGAGACACACTAGATGAATCCTACCTTTATTATAAAGAAATGGGCAATAAGAGATGCACAGTAACCGATTCAGAACACAGACAAAGCGTGCAATTTCAAAAGAATAGTACAAATTTTATTTTAAAGGAAAGAAACTAGCTTTCCAAGTTTGCTCATCTCTCACAAGATGATCCTCTTTTCTTCATCCAAACTACTTTTTTAAAGTGTCCCTGTAAAATTAAACTGTTATTTAATCTTTTCATATATGTGTGTATGTATGTATACTCATATGTGCACACCACACACTAAAAAAGACATCAGTTAATGACATACCAAAAATTAACACTGAGATATAATAGCATATATTAATGCTTAGAATAATAAATATGTCTCACTAAGCCAGTGGTACCAATTATTCAAACTCAGTATTCTGATGAATTAAAGTTATTCTTTCTTAATACTGGCATAGCAAAGAACAATCTACAAACAGTAGTTATTCTATCAGAACATCTGTCTGATCTACTTGAAAAATCTGCACTGATCTAGTTTTCTAGCAACAGTTCTGATCTCAATGAGACAGTTCTCTCCAAGCTAACAAATTGCCAATATCTAGATGCTTTTATTGACAACAGTAAAAGGAAAAAAAAAAAAAGTCTTATCTAAATTTCTGAATAAATTTACTGAGATTTAATATAGAGCTCATCTAAAAGCAATGAATGCAGAATTGAACTGTGGTTGCCTGCTGTAACAGCATGAATTAAACTTATTTTATTCCTCCCCTTCTCAAGCACTTCATTAGTCCTTTCAAAAGCTTAGATTTAGTTTCCCTGAGCTAAGAAATGTAAATTGCTTTTCAGAAGCTATGTCTTTTCTACCAGTTTCCCCTTTTTCCTATTTCTTCTATTGCTGATGCTGGCTAAGATAATAATCAAAGTTAGAGGAAATATAGATAACGTATGCATTTGATCAGTTGGAAGCCACAGAACTGCAGTGATTCTCACCTGTTTTCTATGTTGTGCTTTGCGAAGCTACTTTTTGAATGAGTCTTAAAATGATTATGCTTAATTTGGGCATGTGTCCCTATAATAGTTCTCTTCTATTAGGCAAATTATATGGTAACAGTGCTATGTTGAAAATAATTAAAAATAAAATTAAAAACAAATCCATACCTCATTGTAAAAGTAAATTTCTATGTTCTATATTGTTCAACAGTTTCATCAGTGACCTGCTGGTTGCCAAAGAGGTCCCATTGACAAACACACAACTGACAGTAAATTAGGAGGACTACTGATATGGCTGATGACAGAGTCTCTAGCTGGAAAGCCCTTTTTATGCTTGAGGTTTGGGGCAATAGACACATTATGAGGTTCCTCAGGTGCCAATGTGGGTTTATGACACAGAATAACCCCTGGTGTGAGTAGGGACCAGGACTGGAGGGGATGGGCAGCCACACCCCGGCCAGGGCAAGAGCCACAGCTGCCCTCATCTGGGTGGGCGACAGTCCTGCCTGGAGTGGGAGGAGATCTCCCAAGGGCCTTACAGCCAACACATGCCTAGGTTTTATAAATACTTATAAGTATCCTAATTATTTACATGATCGGGAAAAAAAAAAAAAAAGAGAGTAATTCAGTCTTTTTAAAACTGCTTTTTTAAAAAAAACACAATATTTACTCTGATTATCAAAGGCCTGCTTTCCTCTCCCACAGTTGGGGCCACATAGCTTTTAAATATATCAATATTATCTTGTTTATTGCAGAATTATTCTCATATAAAAATCTAGTTCCAACATATATATTTATGTAATAGAAGCCTCCAAAAGCTCCAAAATAATAAGCATTCAGAAAGGAACTTTGCCTGCTAAGTATGAAAGAACAAAGAAAAATTACTGATTACTCTAAGCAGCATACTTTTTTTTTTTCTTCTTTCCGGAAGTCCCTATTGAATCTTTCTGTGAGAAACTCCAGGAGTTATCAAACTCAAGGGTTCTCAGGAATACAGGAAGCACTGTTTGACTCCAGCAGTCAATGTCCACCAAACACGAGAAGGAAATACTTAGTTTTTCTTAAAAAGAACTGAAGTTCCACTTTCTGGGCACATTTTTGTGTGCTTAATCCTAGGTAACTTTAAGATCCTCGGTTTTCATAGTAAGCATTTAGCATATTTTCTCAAGCTAGTATCCAGAATTAAAACTGCGTAATTAATTACACTGTAAACCATGCTGCTGAGCCAGTCAGAAGTTCGAGCAGGCAGTGTAAGTACCACATGTGGTGATGCCATGTACTTACTCCTCACCACCCACCCATCCCAAGAAACATGAAAGGAGAACACACAAGCACTGGGCAGCAGATTTGTCTGGCAGAGGCTGAAGTAAGCAAAATTCTGAGGTGAACAATCAAATCATAGCAACTGTGGGGTCCCGGATCATATAGAAGAGCTTTCTCAAACTCATTTGTCGCCACCCACCAAGAGGAACCCAAGAGAGGTGGTGAGGATGCAACTGCTGGCATCTCCTGGCCTTCAGACTTGCACACAAGTGCTGCTGGCCAGATTGCCTGGATACGTATTTCAGTGCTGTTTGTGTTCAGCGCGAGAACACAAACGGGCAAAATCAACTCAACTACAGATTATTTAAAATAAAGCCACCTCTCCTTTCCTAAAGATCTCTCACTGAGTTAGTTGCACTAATCTCCTGCAGCTCAACAAGGTCTAACTTTGGGGGGAGGAGCTGGTAAGTGGGTTGGATAGTTCTGTACTGCATCCCGGTTTTCCAATGGAAAATTTACCTTCACAGCAGAGGAATAAAAAGCATTCACAGTATATTCTTATATCACTAATTACTAATCAAGAAAAAGAACCCTAGATTAATATTCTAAGTAAAAAACCAAATAATTGGCTAACTAGTATTTGCATGTGGCTTTTGTTACCCTAATAAAACTGGCAAGCCCTTAGTCTTTTGCAGAAAATGGCTGCCAACACTTTTTTGCGGTAGCACAGTAGAAAGGCGAAAAATTAAATATTAATTCATTGGATACATCTTCAAGCAAGTTCACTGGAGCTTTAAACCCAGCACTTTCTTTAAGAGCCTGGTGCAGTTAAAGACTATAGAATTTAAACACAACAGTAATGTTACCACAGAGCCTCTTATCATTCCAAGCATCTTTACTCATTTACTGGGCTTTTTTAAATGCAAAAAGCCCACAGAAGTAGCTAGTTGGCACAAATAATTTATGAATTCAGAAGAAAACTATGCAGAAATTCAACTGTATAGAAAGTGAAAATATTTTCCTGTGTCCATTCAGATAAAGAAATTGCTTGCAGCAGTTCATTGAAAGCCAAATCCTATCACACTTACATTAGAAGGATGCTCTTTAAGAGGAAATAAAATGACACACCGATACATTGACTATCACGTCAATCACAACAGGCTGATAGAGACTCATTAGTCAAGACTCCCTACTAATAGAAATCATCAGTAGACCAATCAGCTCCAATGCCTATTAGGTTACTGAGCATTCTTTTAACCAACACCTAGTTTTGAGGCTAGGTTCTCTGCAGCTTTTGAAGCTTCTATGGCATATTTTTTTCAAGACTCTTGACATAGTGTAGTCCTTCTGGATCACAATATCAACTTGAAAATGAAGTACACATAGTGTGTGGAAATGAAAGTAAAGGGGCAAAGGAGAGTTCTTACTTTATTTAAATGTACCAAGGCAGCATTAAAAACCTAGTTTAAATTCACACAAACCAGAAATTTTCAAGAAAAAGTGATTACTTTGTTTCTGTTTATTAGCTGAGGATATATCAGGACATATCTCAGTAGTATTGTGATTACTTCCAATGGATTAGTTCCATAATATATGCTTCCTTGTGATTTTCTCAGTGTATCTGCTACGCCATTCATTCTGGCAGCCAAACGAAGCCGATGAGGTGTTCGGACAGCCTGGCTAGCAGGTGGACATGGGACAGACACACATTAACTGAATACATCTATGAGAACTTTGACAGAGCAACAGTCTAAGAAAAATTGGTGGAAGTTTAGAGAACTAGAGAACTATGGAATTATTTCCATAATAAGGAGAAAGAAATGGAAATAACAAAAATTGATTGGTTTGAATACTTATTAATGATGATTTACAGTTAAAATAGAACACTTCGGTTACAACACTATCAGTAAACATTGCCAAGCCATTAGCATGGTTTGGTTGAAATGAGTTTAGAAGCAGAAACATCCAAAATGTAAGCTTTCTACTATTTCGTGTTGGTATAAGAGGTTTCAGTACATGTTTTTTGAGATTGTTTTGAGTTGTGAAATTGAGATCCAGGGCTAGACTTTTTCCATGTTTTTGTCTTGTAGCCATTTTGGTTTGTGTTGATTAAGTGAGATAATAGGAATGTAATACAGTGTATCAGTTGCTGATATTGTCCCTACAAGTGGTTGTCTGTATTATGTAACACAAAAAATACAGCTGGTAAATATTAGGCCTTTTGGATACCTGCTACAGTTTTTTTTTTATTATTAGGATTCCTAGACTTATTTTCAGTGTTCCTTCCAAATAAGTTGATACAATTACATACTAAAAAATCCTTTGTTATTCATATAACTTAACATAAAGTCTGTTCCACTTACCTTGTTTGTAAATGTCCTGACCTTTAATGTTTTATATATTCTCTTTTTAGTTATCCTGTCTCCTAAACTGACTAAACAGCACCTAAACAGCACCTGACTTTTGCTCTTTATTGCTTCTTTCTCATCCTGTGCTCACTTTACAAATTCAATATCTTTAAAAGAATCTGTTTGATATTAAAATACCAAATGAAGTTTCTCAATATATAAGACAATTAAGATTTTCCACTTTTTATTGTTGTTGTTTGTTGGGTTTTGTTTGGTCAGTTTTTTTATCTCAGTGGAGTTGACTGCTTTCCAACCACAAAATCTGCCAAAGTTAGTATCAGCTGGTCCAACGTAGAATGAAGATAGAGAAGACACTCAATTTTGGCGTCAAGAGGATGGGGCCAGCCCTTTTTCAGTGGTGGCCAGTGACAGGACAAGAGATAACGGGCACAAACTTGAACACAGGAAGTTCCATCTAAACATGAGGAGGAATGTTTTTACTTTATGGATGGCAGAGCATTGGAACAGGCTGCCCAGAGAGGAGGTGGAGTCTCTGCCTCTGGAAACATTCAAAACCCACCTGGACACGTTCCTGTGCAACCTGCTCTGGGTGGACCTACTTTGGCAGGGGGGGTTGGACTAGATGATCTCTGGAGGTCCTTTCCAACCCCTTATCATTCTGTGATTCTGCATTTCCAAGACTCCTTCCTTGTAAGAGATTCCATTTTCCTTTCACATAGGTTCTTCTCACGTCCCACCATCTCCTCTAAAAACCTGATGTATCATCTTAATGTATCTTTCTATAGTAGGTTTCCCTGGGCTAGATAATGAAGTATAAGAACAAACTGGAACTATTAACATCATCATTATTATTTTACAGATCCTAAATGTATATTACCAGTTTGAATACCATTTCTTCTCTTGTAGGGTTTGAATTAGAGAAGTGGGGCTCAATTAGCCTCCAGATATCATTCTGCAAGCTATAGTAAAGCTACAAAATCCTCTAGGTTTCACATCATGTGTGGTGTCATTCACTTTACCTCCTGATATCCACCATAGCTTTAATCTGGTTAGAAAGAAACGGTGGTGTAACTCACTGGGTTTATGAGAGCCTATGTGAGTCTTGAGTGGATATAATGGAGGGAGAGCCGGGGGGGAGGGGGCGGGGAATAAAGATGCCCTTTCACACAGACATTCTCTTTGCTTGAAGAGTTTGACTGCAAAGAGCAACAATTCTGACAAATAGACTGCCAAAGTAAGCAGTGTTTTTTGAATTGGCAAGGCAATGTAAAACAGCATTTCTTAAACAATTTAAGATGTTGTCACGCTTTATATTTCTTTAGTATGGCCACAAAGGAAACACTGTGGACTGGATTCTGTTCTCAGCCTGGTGGACACAGGGAATAACTGCAGTAAAATGTTGTTTGGCAGACCTCTGGAAAAGGAGACAAAATCCTGCAGTGTTTACACATCCAGGATAGACATCCTTTTCTCTGTTTAAAGAAGTTAGTTCTTCCACCAGACCTGTCACAAAGCCCTGATTGCATCAGGAATCCATGCACATTCAGGATGCAAAAACCAGCTCAGAAATATATGGCACATTGCTGATAAGGAAGAGGAGAAAATAAAAGGTCAAGTCTTTGAAGCAAATCAGCTAATTCGGCAAATATAAAGCATGGTTAGGGAACAATGCAGAACTCAATGAATACCCGGGGAACTGCCTCGCAAAATCAACAGGTGCTAGATAACCCATCAAACAATATCATTTTAAAAAATTTTTTCCTCAATAATTTGCCAGCAGAAACAAATGAGTTGATATTTTCTTTCCTATTTATCTGGCTGCCTGGTTTCAGAGTCGCATGGTTAGTACCTGGGAGACATATCATTTGAAATGCAAAGCCAGTTGGTAACAGAAAGGCAAGTAGAAGATATCTTCCAAAGGATGAAAAAGATGTGCTATATATCTGTCCATTTCATTGTGTAAATACCCACTTCCACCAAAAACAATAGTAAACAGTTTTGCTGGCAAATATGTTTATCCATTTATATGGGATATTTAAATGCATCTTTCCATTATCAAGTGCAAACACACCTCTGGAAACTCTATGGCCTCTGTCTTAGTTCATTACAGTACTTAAGCATATCATAAGAACGGCTTTGACTAGTACCGTTAATTTAGCTCTTCTACTCTCAGTGCTTGTGTCCCTCTGCTTTTCTCACTACTTCTGCATACCTCTAAGGACTCTGGAATCTGCAACAGGAATAAAAAAGGAAAGATACCTTTCATGCTGGCATATCATAGCTTTTCTAACTTGAACTCTAGACACAGACTTAAGGTAATAGACATTTACAGATAGATTTTAACAATGACTAAGCAACTATTCCAGGAAATTCGGTACCATTCACAAATAAAATTTGTCGTAACAGCCACATCAAAACCCTGAAAAAGGAGAAGAGCAAGACAGTGGGGATTTTAACCTCAAATGCTTAACCTGATATTTGGACAGGAGACTGGGTTGCTATTTCTAGTGTGTTAAAGAGCAGTGAGTGGAACATTTGGATGTCCAAATTTGGTTTGTCAATGCGTTTAGCCAAATGAACAACTAGTGCTTTGGATCTCATTATTGCATGTCTGGACACTGTAAATCAGAAGTGATAGCTCAGTTGTACTATTAGAAGCCTTGCTTTTAATATTATTGTTTATACAATACTTAACATTGCTCACAGATACTATAATCAGATCAATTGCAGGCACAAAACATAGAAGCAGTGTAAAAATAAAACCAAAAACTCTTCTTTCTAAATATTTTCTCCAATTTACTTTCCCCCCGCCGTGTTTTGAATTATATTTGTAACATAGTTACAGTTATTTTGCTCTTAAGTACATTGTGGCATGTGTGATACCAAAAAGAACATTTGGCTGGAAACTAATTTTACTAAGACACTTCACACGGAGGTTAAGATGCTTTCAAGCTGAAGAGAAAGATAACATTTCAAGCTGTGTATAGTATCTTTCCACAGCTCCAAAATCATCCAAAAGGGAGAAAAACTTTGTATAGTAATTTCTTGAAGTTTTTAAAGCATCCCCAAGTAGCTTAAGAACTGTTTTTTTATATATTCTGTAAATTAACAACTGTACAGTAGTCCATATGAAAACAGTGGGAATAACATCCCGTGCAGGTCACTGCAAAATTTTAGTTCTTTCTCTGAAGACGAGTATTTAATAGGTATGTACAGGAACAAAACTTACCATGGACAAGGAAGAAGTGAAGTATGTATCATGTTTCAGATGACTGTAAATCATCCAACTGGTAGCCCATTATGCCATATGCTGATGAAAGATTTTGCCATAACCATCAAAATCTTTAAAAAAAACACAAAAACAAAACACATGATAATCAGACATTGAAATAGTGAAAACTGAGTGTTTTTTATTTAAAAAAAAAATTTCACTGCTCTTGAAAGCGTATTTTTAAAAAGACAGTTAGAAAAGAGCTTGTTGCACACCTTCACCACCCAGCAAGAGCTTCTCTTACAACCACTACAATGTATTTTGCTCACATACTTCATTTGCAGTTCTTTTGTAGTTTTTTTGGCTTTCACCTGACTTTTCAAGACTCAAATCTTTTACTCATTGTTGTTTAATGCTGACAGTTTTATGCATCAGCATTTTATTCAAAACTACATTTTCAAGTGCTCTTTCATTTTCTTTTTTGATTCTTTTATGCAGGACTTCACAGTGCACTTTCCACCAAAGCATAAAATCCACACACTAAAGTTAACGACAAAAGTGCACGCATCAGCAGACGGCTGACAGTGCCAACACCTCTAGCACAAAGTACTCTGATTAACTTAGGTTAGGAGCACACACAGAACAAGGAACACTGTCCTGGTTTCAGCTGGGATAGAATTAATTTTCTTCCTAGTAGGTGTTGGTGTTTTGATTTTTACCATCATTATTTGATTCTTTTACCATCATTATTATTATTATTTTCCTCTTGTCGTTACTGTTCTATGAAACTCTATTTATCTCAACCCATGACCTTTTTTCTTTTTTCCTTTCCCCTCCTTTTCTTCCTCTTCTTATCCTACACGAGGGTGGGGGACAGGTGAGCAGGCAGCTGTGTACGGTTGCCAGTTATTGGGTGGGGTTAAACCACAACAAACACTCATCATCCCATCAACAGCAATGTATTGCTATTCCTTGATTCTATTTCACTAAATGTGAAGGACAGAGTGATACAAAACTAATTTGAGTATCTGATCACAAAGTTGCATTTTTAAATAAGTCTGCTGGGTAGAAAGGCAAGAGAGGGTCCAGGCCAAGTGGCTGTGTAACACTGAGATAAAAGTTGATGGACTTTCACTGAATAACATAATAATGTCCGCGATTTTTGGCAATCTTGTTTTCTCCCAATAAATCCTCAGTAGAGCTTCTTGAAAAAAATTATTTACAGAACCATTCTTTCATGGTTACTCCACATTCCCAGAAAGTGCAGAAACTTCAACTGAAACACTGGCTCAAACTGAAAATGTAACAAATTGGCTTTGGTTGGGGGTGGTGTGTTGGGGTCTTTTTTTTGCTTATTTGTCTTTTAGGGTGTTTTGTGTTGTTTTTTTCTCAAAGCAAAATGGGAGAGTACTACCACTCTTGAAGCATCCCATTTCAATAATTTCAGATTTAAATATTTCCTCTCAAAAGAGGCTTTATATTTCAGTTACATTTAATGTCAAATCTTAAGACTAAAGAAAGTCAAGACGAAAGTGAAAGTGTGATTCCAGCATGGTGGCTCCTCTTTCATGGAATATTTTAAAGTGCAGGATTTTAAAACATGCTTTTCATCAGATATACAATGAGATTTCAAAGATCTCTCTGAAATGGGGTTTTACATTTTCCATAGAACTTCAAAGATCTTAAAAGCTAGGGAATTGATTTTCTTTTCACCTTTAATGAGAAAAGCTTAGGTAAAATGAATATAATTTTCTGACCATTCTCCACAGATTAATTTTGTCTGCATCAATCACACTTTTCTTTTGCCCCCTTTTGCCCAAATTCTACGTCTAAATTCTGTTAATATCTTAAGGGCAGCTACACAACTCTTCCAAACATTTAACCTTTCTGGTCTGTCTCTCTTCTCTAAAACCCATTAGAAATGCTGAATTACAGACTCAGACAAGTGATACATAAATTTATGAAAATTGGATGTGTAGAAAATGTCATCACACAGATTTACTATAACCAACTCTTATCCAGATTCATTTTACAAGAGAAATAAATTCTTAATTGTCCTAAAGATGAAAATATTTCATCATGATGGAGACCTGCATGAAAGTAATATCAAATATGCTTATAAAAAGGCATTCTACTCACATACAATAGTTTTTGATACGTGTGTTCTTCTACATACTTTTCTGTACTAATTTTCTAATGTATTTTCAAAGGACAAAAATACCTATTTACAAGTATAGACAGGCTTTGTTCATACAATCAGCAAATTTAAGCAGATCCTACATCAAGCTACTTATTGCTGCTACTTCTCAGTCCCTGCTGTCTTTTCAGCACACGGGAACAGAAGTCCAACTCAAAAAGAACTTGTCAAAAACTTTTTTTTTTAAAAGCAGGTCTGTTTTCCCCACTCAGTTCACCAGTGGCTACAAAACCCACAATGTTTGTGTAATGGATGAGGTAGTGCAGAGAAGATAAACTGCTTAACCTGCCACTGCTACTATTGAAACACAAGTCAAACTGCACCCTTGCTTTGAGAAATAGTTTATCAGTGAAGACAATATTTATATTAACGTATTAGTATTGCAAGTTCACAGCTTTGCTATGTCCATGTACTATCCAGTACAACAAATCCAGTACAAAAAAATCTAAGGCTTTCTAAAGACAAGATTAAATTCAAATAAAATATGAAAAATGTGGAACACAATTGATACAGTTATTTGGGGTCTTTTACAGGATATTCTTCCCCCTTCCCTCCCCCAAAGTCTGTAAGAATCAATGTCTTTATGACAAGCTCTACCCATAACATAAAGTGATCTATTTGTTATTTCATTCAAATGACTTTCCTTTAATAATTTCCAACTCTGAATTTATGAAAGGACATCAGGCTGGATCTGATCACTGGGAAGACAGTGAGGGTAATCAGATAATCAGGTTTTCCCCTACATTTCTCCTTGAACAGGTTTAGACTTCATTGAACTACTTCCTTCCAGGTGATTAAAGGACCGAAAAAAACCACACCAAAAACACCTCCAAACAACAAAACTAGAAAAAAAAAACCTTTAAGGATTGGGGCTTTTTTTGCTTGAAAACACTGTGAGGAGACAATTTTCCACTTTTCTAGTTCTTTCCTGTAAAAGACACAAAATTAATGTGAGAATTCCAAGAGTCTTTTTTATATCAGCACATGCTCCCCTTTCCATTAAATCAGTATCCTCCCCTAAACTTTCACAAACTTCGCATCTTCTTCTTTGCAGTGTGAGAAGTTGTAGAATATAGAAAGCCATCAACGTGCACAATGAACAGGGCTTGGTTGAATAACTGCTGCAGTCACATTAAAATTTCTGAATAACTACACCTTGGTTTAAATAATTGCACTGTCATAACTTGATTAACATTGTTGGATTTTTTTGAGTACACACAAAGCCAAATAAGGTAGTATTCACAATACAGAGGCCTTTTAAGAAAGCTACTAAATATTCGTGAAAGTTACAAAACACCTGAAAACACAATCATCTAAAAATCTATTCATTGTAGCCAGTCTTGATTGTTCCCAGCATTTAAGTGGCACAGGTGGACAGGAAAAGATTTTTTGTGACTTGACCGCTGGATGCAAAACACCTGGTTGAAATTAGTCACACATACAACCACATGAAAAGCAGTGGTCCCTCTGCATCAGCATTATATAGCACATCCCTGCAGCCAGTCCCTGCAAGGTCAGCAGTGCCCCAGCACAGGGACAGGGACTGGCACCTGTAACCACCTCCAGCATGAAGGGCAGCCTGCTCTGAGAGCAGGGTTAGAATCCCTGCTACGGAGCCCAGTAGAATACAAAAAGACTCAGTCTCCGAGCATAAAGTAAAAATTTTATCCTGGATTCACTTCTCAGAAATGAGAAGACAGTTTTAGACTGTACGTATGAGTCTCTGCCTGCTCCAAAAAAACTTTCTAAAAAAGGGCAATTTCATGAGTGTCTTACACAGCTATATAAGTATCCAGATGCAAAATGAATTACCAATTGATTTCATTAATTAGAGAAGTTGCTTTGAAGCAAGTGAACATTATTGACAGTAATAGCTTGCAAGCATTGCTCTCTATTGAAATCTAAGCTGTCATTTCAATAAAGGCAAAGGGATTTTTCCTAACAAGCAACCTACGCTGATAGCTAATGAGAAGCCACAGGTATTTTGTGTGTATTTCGCAAGCAGTGAAAGGCTAATCTCAAATAGCTAACTGAAAATGAGTTTTATGGCTACAGTCTGAGCCATGAGTCACTCACACACCCTTTATGGTCAGGTTATCCAAGCCTGTCCCGCCGTGCCATGTGGTCATTCACGCAGTGCCTGTCCCCATCCTTCCCTCTGAGCCAAAATATATATTTAGTATTTGGTACGTATTTAGTTGTTGGATACACTAATGCTCACTCATTAAACCGTATCACGGAGGAGAACACTTTGTGTACCTGTACCTCTAATTCTAAACATAATTCTTAACCCTCTTGCTGTCTTTTTTTTTTATTATTATTTTTTTTAAATTAGTCAAACCCATAGTTACTACCTGGTATAACATAACAGAAAACAGAAAAACCCAGCAGTGCTGCCAGCGACACACTGTGAAAACCAGGACAGACACACTATGTAAATGCATACACGTGCTAAAGAGCTATCATGATGAAACACACAATGTACAGCTTGCTTTAAGTCTTTGACTATATTCAAACTGATTGCTATTTATACAGTTTTCTTTATTTAAATCATACCTCATTAGGTTTGGTTATGCTAAGATGTGCATCAACCACATGCTAAATGCCAATTAATTATTATAACACACTGAAGAATAACAATATATTCATTGTTTACAGCAGGAAGAGAAACTGGAGGCACATGACCCCTTATAATGAAAAAAAACCTGGGTCATATCCAAATAACCAAACACTTTGGCCCCTGGCAACTACTGTAACTGTTGTTTTAATCAAACTTTGTTTAATGTTACTAATATGCAGTATTTAAAATCTGTGGAGTAGCATATTATTGCTTGAAACTCTCAAGTTTGCTTTAACAGTGAGATCTTACAAGCACAATGTCTAATGAGTACTGATAAAGTGCTTTTTAGTCCTTATGCAAACTTCACTAGCCACTGAACTAATTTCAAAGTATAACTGATTCAGTTCACAAAACACAAAAATCTACTACTCAGAGACCAAAGAACATGGTTTTCCATTAAAATGCTGGTTTCCAAAAAGAAAAAAGGTGTCCAAAAAAAAATATGTAATGATGCTGCATTCAGAGCACAGTTAATTAAAAGTACATCTGGCAGCACTGTTAAAAAAAATATCTGAATTTTCACAAAGAATTGGCTGATAGTAACTTTTCAAACAATAGATTTTCTATCTCAGGAAGGAAGAACTATTTACCTCTGATCTCTGAACAGTGAATACTGCTTGTAGTAGAGCGAGTGAAACTGTGAAATATAATTTACGCTTCTCTTACACGTTTCTTTGGTTTTTTTCTTCATAATGATCCCACATCTTACTACATCATCATTCAGTGTTTGCAATGAATTTAAGGTTATTTGCTTCAACACTGATGTATATAGAATTATTTATGATTTTACTGTAATTTATTTTAGAATAAAAATTCCAGTTACAAATTACCCATGAACAGTGTCAATTTAGTTTGAGATTTAGACAGGATTCCTAACAGTCACTATTGAGTATTTTTTAGAAGTATTCAGGTGAGTGTTTTGCTCTTAATTTCTCATTCAAACCATGGTCTTCACTTAGGCTATGTGCTTCACAGAATCACAGAATCATCATGGTTGGAAGGGACCTCTGAGATCATCGAGTCCAACCACAAAAAAA
>JAHREE010000183.1:2904833-2981324 GCA_033628505.1 Tringa tobata
CCTCCCTGGGCAGGTGAGGACCTGAGAGAGAGGACCACTCTCTCAGTAAAGTAATTCTTCCTAATATCTAATATAAACCTCCCCTGCTGCAACTTTAGACTATTTGCTCTGGTCCTGTCATTATTCCCTTGGGAGAAGAGGCCAACACCCACCTCTCTACAACCTCCTGATCTGCATGAAGCCTCATAATGCTATGTCAATATTTGTCTATATGCTTTTTAAGTTCTTTGTGAGAAAAATAACCATTTT
Source organism: Tringa tobata (assembly GCA_033628505.1). Lineage (NCBI taxonomy): Eukaryota > Metazoa > Chordata > Aves > Charadriiformes > Scolopacidae > Tringa > Tringa tobata. The sequence goes on from JAHREE010000183.1 coordinate 2,905,083, forward strand.
GCTGCTGTAAAGGAACAGAGCAGAGTAATTGACATGTCAGTTTATATCACCAGGTTCTGAATATCACTTATATGCATGGTAATAAACTGTGCATTTAATATCATCTGAGTATAATTTTTAAAAGCTGTGTAATTTTAAAAATACTTTCCATCTAAATCAATCCATGAACTTCCTTTGTCACTCACTCTCTTCCATTACCAGGACATCAGGAGAAGAAATAGTGCTAATGTATTTCCTGTGAGAGCTCTGTTGTGAGCAAATACGTAATGAAAACGTGACATTTGTTCTTCAGCACCGCTGTGCACACCCTTTCTATGAGCTACAGATGCTGCAAGATAAACTTCATGGCAACATGCAGTCTCTAACAGATTCTTGACCAATGGATGCCAGGAACAACTGTGTTCCATCCCTGCCAACTACTTATTTCTCCTTTTTACACAAGAGGAATAGCTTTATTTCTACCTTGCAAAAAATGGCTGAGCCACCAGAATATTTTTACCATATCAGCAATGGAAAGAAGATGCCGCATGCAAAACTACTGCTTCTCAACATATTTAATTCTGTGAACAGCCATTGACATTGCTTGGCAAAGCAAGTATGTCTATCTTCATATTCTGTGAACCAAGTAATACTTTGGGGAACTACAGAAGTTCCTGTCCAACCTGTTGCGCTACACGGCAGTTAAAACCAAGCCCAACTTTTTCTGTGCTTTTATTTCATCACCTTCTGCCTGTATGAGATACGACTAAAGTAGGAGGGCAATGAATAAAGTCTGAATTGATGGTTTGAGCATATATTCTGCAATAGCAGTTCAGTAAAAAACAAAACAAAAAAAAAAAAAAAAACAATAGAAAATGACTCCTTATCCTCCTTATCAAGGATTGACTGTGGATGGAGACTGAGAGCAGAATATGGTTCCCTTGGTCAACGTATCCTCACACAACAGCAACACAGTCATGCTTAGCACATGCCCCCAGAACTAATCCTTTAATGAACTGGTGTTAATTAACAGTAAACCTCGTAAACCTCTAAATACGCCAGCCATATCATCATGTGTGGAAAAAATAAATAAAGCCTGAAATACCACCTGTATTATATTGTAATAAAACCTGCCTAGGAGAAATTAGTTTGGAACAGCTTCATGGCACCTCCCTCTTAATGCACGTCAACACCAGCAATGTGGACTTGGACTCGGAAGCGAGGGGATGACAGACTAGACTGTTTTTAACCTCCTCGGAAGCGTCATTCATCCTCCTCTTAACTGGTACGTAAGACAACCATCTTGGTGCAGCAAATACCCACTATACACACTAACTGGGATTGCAAAATATGAAAACAATCCTGGTTTCTTGGAAGTAAAGATAAAATTTCAGATGTGGGAGAAATACAGCAGCCATTTCAGAGCGTGTGGAGTCTCACTGTACAAGGTAATTTAAGCAGTCAGTAATTGACCATTATAGAGTTGTCAAGTGTCAGCCAAAAAACCTGCAGAGATCTTACAGTTAGAGGTTCAAGCAAGAAACATATGGGCACTTCTCAAAGGATGCAGCAGATAGCATTGGAGAAAAAAAAAAGTTTTAAAAATTGGTTGTGAAGTTGAAAAGTGCCATTGCTGTACCTCACCTACCTTGTACATGGATGAGTTACTGAATATTTGATGTGTTGTGTTACCCTGAAGCTTGCTAGTGATGCTCTAAGCAATTCACGGGCCGCCTGTTTAGAGTGGCAGGTTTGGGGAGAGGGATGGTTAGAACCTCAAATCAGGGAATACAGGAAGCAGGAAAACTACTCTGTCTCAAGCTGGCCCATTTGTCAGAGTTTGTTCCTTCAAGGGACCAAAAAAATAATGGACATACCAGAGGCATAGTCAGCACATTTTCTTCTCATTGCTAGAAGAACTGTATTGGAAGTAGCATCCTGAAAGTAGGAGAAAAATCACAAGTGGGAAGAAAGTAGAGTTTGAAAGTTTCATTACATTTATTTTTCTGAGAAAATACTGTACAGCAAAATCGCTAAGGAACAAGTAATTTTGCTATAATGAAAAAGATGTACGAAGTTCAAAAGTCTTCGAGGTAACAGAGAATATCTATCCATGCAGGTCTTTAAATTGCTGAGCAAATTAGTTCAGCAGATGTCTTCTGTTATTAAGGCACAAGTAGATATTGTAAAACCCTAGATAGTCAAGCTATATTAATGATTTTTATATAGGTGATAAAACCCAATGTTTAAAAACCTATTTTTATTACTGTTTTAGCATAATTCTTATTGTAACCCAGTCCCAGGCAACAAAAAGAGAGAAAAAAATCAGCAACGTTTTTCCCTCAAAATTAAAATTGCTTCCCTGACCAAGATGTTGTTAGGCAAATCTGAGTATTCTTTTTCTACATTACTCTTGCTCTGTGTTATTACAGTGTCCAGGAAAGTCCTTTGGGGGGAAATAAGAACAGACAGGCATTATTTTTTCTGCTAATAGGATATAAACAAGTAAGAAAGAATTCTGATACTGCAAGGATGTACCGTACTTTGCTATGTGGTAGCTTTATTAGTAATAGTTACGAGAATAAGTTACACACAAAAAATCATTAAAGACAGATTAAAGGCTTATGCTAAACCTATAAAAGCTAGGACCTAAAGGCTAACCTTGAGATATCAAAAAGGCTTCCAAAAGGCAAGCAAGAACATGCTATATATGGAGGGATAATCACTTCATAAACTTTAGGTAGGGGTCCGAAGAACTGTATCATTATTATTTTGTTTCATTAGAACAGGAATTGGAAATACAAATGGAAAGAAAAATCATAGCTTTTAGCCTTGACAGACTTCAGTAGAACACCTTCCTTTGAAACTCCTCTTTTTCCTGTACCTTTTCTGTAGATGAAACAGGTACAAACGCGTGTGCTTAAGAGACAGCAATATTTATACAGTCAAAATAAAACAACTTCTCAACCTCTCTTCTCTGTGGATTATAACTTTGCTAATTGAACCAATCGGGCCACATGTTTCTACGGCAATGGATTTTTTCTGCTTTCAAAGACCCAGAAAAAATGCTTTACTTTGAGAAAACCCCAGAATACCCAGCACAAATGCTGACTTTATTTCCTCGGCTGGTAAGCTGTTTTCAAGAGTTCAGCATGTGGCCCATGCACTCAGAAACATCCCTGTGAGCACAGCAGCAAAGCCTCGCTCCTCCTGAGATGGACGGGCTGACAGACTTCTGCTTGCACTAAGGAGGTCAGGCAACGCGCAAATAAAACTGTTTTAACAGTGTGTTTGTACGGTAAGCACTGCTATGTACTGTCACAAGTATTCACTGATACTATCCTACTTTTCCCTCTGCCCTCTGAAATAGGCAACTATTAAAGGAGAAGAGCATAAACATCCAACACTTGCTGTCTCTTAACAATTAACTCATTGGAGAGGAGAATGACCTCAAGGCTGGTGAAGCTTAAAAGACGGATTACAATTCGTTTTCTATTTCAAAATCACATAATGAAACAACTAAAATAATTCAATAGAACATAAAAAAACCAAGATGATTTTGTTAAAACACGATACTCTTGTGTTATCACAACTTTATCCCTCTATCCTTTTTATTCATAATCATTATCTCAAATTACTCTCAGAACCATGTAACTTTATAACTGTGCTTTATACAAAATAACAGGATAATTGTGTTCTTAACGAATCCTACAACAGTATAAGACTGTGATCCCGTATTGCAACTGGTATTAAAAGGGTAAAGGCGGAAAAAAAAAGTAGCTATGATTGTTTTAGTCTGGTGGAATATTAAACCGGTTTTATTTATTTCATTTAATAAATAAAATCTATGTATTGCCTCTTCTCCCCCCACCCTCTCCCAATTTAAATCAGATTACACGTAAAAAGGGATTTCCATTTCATACAGGCATGTTCCAGAGCACATGGTGTCCTGGAACTTGCTACTTTTAAAAAACTCCAAAATTTTGAGACATATTTTTTGCTCAAGAGACATCCATTTCACATAAAAGATGCTTAACCATATTGGTTTATCAGTTCTAAATTTTTTTAAAGTATTAAAGGGTTTTGAAAAACTAGTCTGAGTTTTGAATACACTCAAAACAGATTTGTGTGTTTCCAAAAAATAAGTTATAAGGAAAGATGGGGGACACACATTTTTATTTAGGTTTTGTTGTTGTTGTTATTTTTCTTTTGAAGAAAGAGTGAAGTTCTTGTTAAAAAAAAAACCTGATAAGTAAAAATGCTGTATAAGTGTTTCATTTTCATTAGTATTTTGCTGCCACTGCTGTTTTTCTTAATAGAAAGGTTCTTTCCAGACATTCTTCAGATAAAGCCTGTTGTATTTTGCGTCCATTCATTTTGTAATTTCCTTCAAAAAAAAGTCACATAAGCTACAGGAAATGAAAATTTCAAATACTACAGCTTTCCATACAGTACATCATAATGCAAAAAAAAAGGCACAGAAGAAGAGCATAAAATTTAACCATATTCTCCACTGTAAATAATTACATGGATACATCTGAAATTCCTATAAAACTTTTAGGTACTCATAGATATGGTATTAAAATTCAAGTTCAATAACAAATTTCAGACATTCAAAATAGCATGCTTTCAACCAAAATACACAATGCCTTGCTGTAGCTTCAAATACTAAGTTCAAATCTTCTGTTTTTTTCATCCAAATCCTGTTGGCATAATCTGTAAATGTGACAAAACTTGGGATTGAGAGGAAATGTAGATTACATCATGGTAAAATAAGTTTACAGGTAGACTTAATACTTTTTCCTAGCAAGAAGTATGACTTCACTAGACAGTTTTTTAGTTTTAAAATCTGCAGCTCAAAATCAGGCAGATGAAAGTATATGATAGGTAAATAGAGTAAAATGAGTCCAAGTGATCTGATTGCTGCCTCAGAAGGGATAATTTGGCTGTAACTACCAAAAAAATCCCAAGGAGTCTTCTACAGAAGAAAAAGCCCTAATTTGAGATGCTAGATTTCTTGTTTTCACCAATAATTTTATCAAACAACATACCAATTAATACACAGAGAGCCAGAGGAGCTGAAGACTATGCATTCCTTTAGAAAGGAAAACATTTGCTTTAAAGCAAATCAGGCATGAATTAATGAAAACAATGAGATGCTCAACAATCCTGAACAAAGCTGATGAGGAAGTACATGCCAAAACCATAACAACCTTGAGGTTACCTCTAAGACTCGCTTCTACAAGGAAGATATCTCAGAAGGGAAGGGAAGAAAAAGAAAAAAAAACCCACCAAACTTAAAAAAAAAAACAAACAAAAAAACCCCCAAAATCCAAAAAACCCAGAGAGAAATATTGATTACCTATATGGAGTTTAGCTTCAATATATCCCAATGAAAACAATAAAGATCAATACTATCTAGATCTGCAATTGCAACAGTACATGACAATTGTCACGAGAGATCTGAAACTCACTGACTTTTCCCTCCAAGTAGAGATAACCAGCAATTCCACAGAACCTCTGGTGACAGGGAACTGTGTTTATATATTAGATGGTGACCACAATAAGTCAACAAACGTTAATGACCATCTCTTTCCAAGCAAAACAAACCACTTTTGTAACAGATTTTGTTTCTCCCAAAGTTTCTAAAGACAGTAATTGTAAATGTATGATTTTAATCTCATCTTGTGGAATTTGTGCTGAAGTTCACTTTGTACATCCAGCCAAACTAAAGATTTTCCTGCCCAGTGACCTGAAAACATTTGATTCTCCCAAAGACACTAACGTTTTCCTTTATAAACCAGAGCGTAGACCACTGAAGCAAGACAGCTAAAGACTTCCTAATACGAAATACAGGCTTATGCATTTTATTCCATATAAAATATCAACTACATCACAAAATTCTCCATAATACATTTTTCCTTCCCAAGCACAGTTTATGCCTAAGTAGTTTGTTTGCCTTTCCTTCTTTTTTCCCAGCCCTCAGCCACTTGACAAAATCACTGAGCCACATGTGGTGGCGGCGGCTTCTGTGTATAGTATTACCTTCAACTCCTAAAATCCCTCTGCAATTCTTTAGAGTTTCACCTCACTATCCCAAATAAGTTTATACTACCAACAAACCTTGTAATCAGATGCTCTCCAATGAAATATATATTCACCTGAATGATGAGTTCTAATGTCAGGTCAATCAATTTTTGTAGCATCAGCTACAACTACATCATGATAATACAAAGTGAAGGAACACTCGCTTTACAAGGTGGGTTGGTTGGTTTTTTTCCCAGTTTTTAGTGAAAACTCTCCAAAATGAAATGCAGGTGTAAATCTCCAGGTTGTGAGGTTTCTACTAGTTTCAGGATGAACAGGCAGCAGAAATAGACACTAGTAATGAAAGAATGCCCAGGAAAAAAGGGCAAGAAGAACTCAGCATGTTTTGTCTTGTAGCCATTCCACCTGCTGGCAACAGGCACACCTAGGATCTGGTCTAGCATTATGCTTTCTGAATTCTGTCCACTCAGAGAGAGAACACAGAAGGGAAAAAAAAAAAAATGAACTGGGAAAACCAGGGGCAAAATAGGGAGAGTGATAAGAACTGGAGATATTCCAGTGAGACTATGATAAAGGATGCAAGCAGAGGTAGAAGGAACAATGTATTTTTGATAGGAAGATGTAGGTGGCACAAGACAGAAAACCCCAAGAAATCCAGAAGAAATAAAGCTTAATTATTTTCTCTGCTTTCGGAACGAACTGTTTTGAAATTCCAGATGTAACTTAACATTCCTGTATTAGGAAAAAAAACATGTTTTATATACTAGTCTATAAAACAGCCAAAGGTAATAGCAATATTTCAGTAATAGATTAATTTTCTATTCAAGTATGTGAGAAAGGTATGTAACAGAGCTTACAAAATACATTTTTATTCTTCTGTAAGAAAACACATCACAAAAGGAAAACCCCATTGCTGTGAAGAAGGAAGAAGAACGATCCATGTGTAGGTATTCCCCTATGTATGGAGACTTTATTGACTGGATATTAGATACTGAGACACCCTTTATAAGCCAGATGATCTTCACCTTCCCAGCAAGATCTGGAGAAGCTCTGTATTTCCAGTGGAGACAGAAGGGCTCCAAGCACATGTTGTGCAGGAGCACAGAAAGACATGGGAATAAGGAGCAGGGGGTGTCAGCAGAAACCTGTATTCATGTCTTCTACCTTAATATTCCAAGGCTCTCAAAGCATTTTAAAAGTAAGATAAGCAAGTTAACTTTTTTAAAATCTGAAAATGACTACAATATAAAGAACACTGTAGATCTTGTAGAAGAACACCATCTTCAAACTTGTATAAACCCTATGGGACATTTATAGCTTTCCATTGTTGGTAAGCCTTCAACCTACCTTTTCAAGATCCTGTGTACAACCTGTACAGTGGCTCATTCTAAAAGAAATTAAGTACTATGTCATTGTAACAGCTCAGGAAAACAAAGCTAATTAGGCAGTTGTATTGCTGCTTGCAGGACTGCCTCTTGGACCTCCCCATATGCTGCTGAATACATAGCTTACTACAGCTGCATCATGTGTATGTGCCCATAAGTACGCAGAAAGCGTTAGAGAAAAGCAAACAAGTAACTGCCACTTCCCCAGCTGGGATTCTGTAGCCTAACTCTTAAATTCATGGGAATCTCCCTGATTTCAAAAAAGCCGAGAGCTCCTTAAGGTAAAGGACCTTAAAGATTAGCGCCCTGAAGGAAGGCAACATAAAATGTCACAATAGTGAAAGCAACCATGTGGTAAGAGGGGTGGAGAATTACAAAGTGAAAGGCTGTGAACAATATCTGATCAGATTTTATGTGTTCATCTCAACAGCTCTTTGAATTAAGGAAAGTAAAAATCAGTGCATGCTTCAGAGTGAAGGGGAAGCAAGGAGGCTGCTGCTGAGCAGGTACCCTCACACCAACTGGAAATTACTCAATACAGAGACAGAATTTGTCAGCCCGTCCCCTTGTTGGCAACTGGTCTGTACAAGATGCACACCCACTACCATGGAAGACAGAAATGACTTAAAGCTCTTGAGATCAACAGCTCAGTGCTTGTGTGGTATTTACAGGGGAATGCTGCCAAGACACTGACCTCCGACAAAGCCGAGAGTATGTGAATTGGTGACGTTCAGCATAACCCCCTCATAAAATCTGATGGTGCGTCACCAGGCACAAATAGTTTCCTGCTCATTTTGCAAACAAGGAGGAGGCAGGAAAGGGCCAAATGAATGAATAAATGGTTTGTGTATTTCTTTTCTCTGAAATGCTGGCTCTTAAGATACAGAGGGAAACCAGGAATGGTGCGTGCACAGGAGATGCACGTGGATATCACATATAGAAAAGGGTAAAGGAAAAGGTCATAAAGAAAAGGAACAAACTTAAGACACAGCTCAAGGCAGAAAGAATAATGCACTCTTCAAAGGGTTTGATTTGCAGACATATTTTCAGCTTACGCATTGCTCATTATTATTAGGCTTGAACAAGTACTTTTTGTCTGCTCCACTGTAGAGCTTTTACAATCTCTCTTGCCTAAAAGATAAGTAGTCTCTAAAGTATAGCTACACAGAGAGCAATAAAAAAAATGTCTTTCTTCCTCAATTATTACAACTAGTCTGGGTTTCCAGATAAAAGTATTTAAATGACCCTGCATATCATAAAGGGCTTTATGAAATTATGAATGGACAGACAACTCCAGTTGTACATACCCATACAGCAACAATGTAAAAAATATCATATGTGTTTTCTAAAGGCAAAGAATCAAAGAGGTCTATAAATTCCTTTAAACTTTGATTTTAAAATGTGAAAAGGAGACTTATCAGGTATTCATGTACAAAACCACTTTCAATACCACGTAAGAAAGTGAGTATTTTAAAGGATGATTCTTCCATGTGAATAGTTAAAAGGCAAAATTTTCCTTACAATTTTTGCCAAGCAAGGAGCTGTGGCTGTACAATTTTATCTTAAATCTCCTAACATCTCACAGGTAACATATATTTTTCAGTTCATTGCTTGGCTAGAGATACCTAAATTAATTCTGGGCATGTCATGTCCTTGGAGTCATCTGTTTATACCAGGAGAGTGTCAGGAAGAGATCTGCTTTCAAAGACAGCAGTGTCAGCAGGTGTCGTCGTGATTATGGTACCAGACTGACTTTCCCTTGGAAGATGATCCACTCCTGACTTCAAAATACCATTCCTACAAGACCTTGAGAAAGTCCCTTAAGTACTTCACACTCCAGCTGTGAAGAGCATTCAAGTGTGTAAGAGTCTATCAGGTTATAGGAATTACACCAAGAACCCAGTTTAATCAGGTTGTGCCTGGATTCAGATTCATCAGATATTCCAAAAAGGTATTCCCATTCTTTAAACATGTATTTTGGCTTCTGAAAATGGTAGAAATTTAAATTAATATTTTTAAATACTTACTATTGCTTCCTAGTATAAACTTGTTGATCAGTTCTGAAGCACTTAAAATGCTTTGGCATGCAGCCAAATAACATGAAAAATGTGACTTCATTTATATCCTTTTCCTTTTTCAATTGTCAAAATGTAAGTTTTCTTTGGTTTATTATTTTCTGGGAACAGCCAGTTTTACTAATCACAGATGTCTACAGAAAGCTCATTTGGCTATTTAGAATTCCCTTGTGGTCCATAAAAGGCAATTAAAATAAAACTTCACGTTAAGATGTCTTTATCTCATCAGATGCATGGATGATTCATTTCTGCTTTATTACTTTGAAGTCCAACTAGAATAAACTAGGTTTAGGATAGCAGAAAGAGCTAAAGGAAATGAACCAAAAAGGATGGGCAAAGCAGGAGAAGTGAAGGGACTCAACACTTTCATCTCAGAAATGCAGATATCTGTTAGAGCTACAGGAAGGTGATTCACATATCGAATCACCTTTAACTTTCCATGTTTTTGTCAGCTCCAGTTTTTGTTTTTTGTTAGAGCTACAGGAAGGTGATTCACATATCGAATCACCTTTAACTTTCCATGCTTTTGTCAGAAAGCCACAGAGAGGAGACATCAGCTCCAGCAACAGAAAGCCAAGAAGACATACAACTGCTCTGCTCCTTTCCAGTGCAGGAACCTCCAGGTGCCTTTCCATAACCAAGGCAATTTATCCTGGAGGAGCTGAAGTCACAGTGAAGAATTCAAAAACTAAAAGTAAGGGTGAAAATAGCTTTTGCAATCAAAATTTTGCAATCAAAATCAATCTGAGTTCAGGAAAAAGTTTATTCAGTGAATCTGTGTCTCTTCCTACCAAGGCAGAGAGGTGCTCCAAGGCACATATATTTCTCCAGATTTGTGCCAGTTTAAGTGATGTGACAATCCAGAATTACTTTTAAAAATGCTTATTAATAAAGAATGGCTCCTGGGTCTCAAAGGAAAATAAAAACACAAAAGTGTTTCTCATTTGCAAAAAATTCCACATACCATATTTTTTTGCTGCATTATCTGACCAATATTTTTATTATTACTTTGTACTTGTCTACTTGCAAAGTAGCAATTAAACACAGTGGATCAGTTTTCACCCATTCTTGAAAACATCTAGACCTATCAATGACATTTGATGTACAGTTATCAACCATACACAAGACACAGGGTTCAGCCTTACAACCACAGAATATCAGATGAAGCTTTCTGTATTTTTACTGTTTAATGCTGCACTCCATATCTAATTTATTTTGAATGTGTAATACATTATAATTATTTCTGCACAGATATGTGCCAGTGGAGTTGTTTCCATGCTGCAATATGACAATGTTAGTAATAGAAAAAGAATCTAAATTTTTCAGAAGTTTTCTAATTACTCTACTGACGGGCATAAATCAAGATACACCACTGTCACCAAACATGTTCTTTGAACCTCTAACCATTCAAGAATGAGATACTATCAATATCCCACACAACGGAAATTATTTGTTCCCTGGAAGTTACAGCCTGAAGTCAGAGAGCAGACTTTCCCTTTATAAAAGCTCTATAAATTACACTGCACTTCCTGAAAATGTTCAGGAGTGAATCTGAGGCAGGGAATGAGGAACAGATATTAACTAACTTCCTTGAAATCCCCTTACCAACTGGTGGCAGCAGTAGGAATGCAGAGAGCTTTTTCTATCACTCCGGTGCCAATCACCTGGATGACACCAAAATGTATTTTAAATTCTTCTGTATTTCTATTTCTTGTCATAGTACATGTTACTGAGGCATGGAGTAACCACGAAACTAAATAAAGGATGTTGTCACAACACACGGTGCAGCTTACACTTAAAACACAGAACCCCTCAGGATTACTATGATTAACTGTTACTGTACAGCTCAGGAGTAGTACAATTATTTTTTAATTCAGAAGGAAAGTGGTATGTGTAAGAGCGTAATGGGACTACTATTAGTGGAGGGATTCATAAGAGAAGAAAGCCCTGTATGTCACTCATTCCCAAACCATGTCTGCAGATCAGTGTACTAAGAACATAATCTCTTTGTAGGAAAGAACTTCTCTTGGACCTTTAAGATACATTTCACTCAAGGTTTACATTGGCCTTTGTGGACATAAACTGTGGTTCTGGAGTGGCAGCTCAGGGTGTGAGCCCCCACTACCAGCAACAGTGAGGCACCCAGCACCAAAAAACATCCAAAGAGGGATCTTTAGTTTTGTAGTGGCTTCCCTAGGACCACACCCTGCCCATGGCCACCCAGGAAGCCCTGCCAGCCTTGATTGTCCCAGGTCTGCATGGCATCCTTGGCATCATACGTAGCCACCCTGGCACTTCGTTGCCCAGCCAGGGGACTGCTCAGAAAGTTTTGTTCTTGCCTTTAAGCGTAAGCACCTAGGGAAAAGAGGTGCATGAAGTGACAGGATGCAGCTGGGGTGACACATGGACTCAGAAGCTCACTACTTCTCCCAGATCCTACAGCGTAAGGCTATGTCTGTGTTCCTAAAAAATACTCCCGGTTGACCGCCTTTGAAAGAAAACTGGAGAAGCCACTTCACAAAGGAAGCAGGAGAAACCGCAGAAGAAGGCTAAGGAGGGGACTCCTTAAGCAATAGCCACATGATGCCCCCGTGACACAAGAAAGGCCGGCTGGCCATACAGATGGGATATTGCCATGAAATACACTTAGTAGAGCACACTGATACACTGAGTCCATCATGGGAAAAACAGAACTAATAAGCTGCAGACAAAAAGCAGCCAATTAGAACTAACTCAGAAGATGTTACAGTCTTAAAGACATAAGCAAGATCAGCAAAGCCAGCTTAAAAATATTTGCAAAGCCAAGTGAGAGAAGCATGCAATGCTTATTGAAACAAAGGGTGCTCTCTCCCTTCCTTCTGACACAAGCCACAACGGGTAAAAGCCCTAAAAGTATATTCTAAAAAAAACAGCCATTGCCCAGGGACTTACTGTTATGGTTTGAGAAAAACCCGTAACACTCTATTGTCGTTTAGACAATTATTCTATTACCTGATGACCCCTCCCCACCTGGAAAAGGGAATCGGGAAACAGAAGGAAACACAAGGGTTGAAATATAAATAGATTTAATAGACTAAGACTAAATAATTAACAATAATACTAAAGAACCAGTATTAATCCCGATACTGATATAAGATACAGGAATTATACTCAGCCAATTATATCAGTAGGAAGCTGTGCACTCCCAGCAGGGACAGCAAATGTCGGACACTGCGAGGGCAATGGCTTCAGGAGGAAGGGAAGGCCTCAGGGGTCCGGCACTGGGGAAAGGAGTTGTCTGGACCCGCCGCCATCAAGGGAGACAGAGCTACGCAGCAAACTTTTCTAATTTATATTGAATGTGACGTTCATGGGATGAAATAATCCTGTTGGCCAGCCCGAGTCAAATGCCCAGGCCTTGCTCCTCCTTGTCCCTGCACCTGGCAAGGCTTGAAAACACCAAGACCTTGAATCCCACAGAGCCTGGCTGGCTATAAAGTAAATATTTTCACAAATTCAGACACTAGAGTCTTCTAGAAGTAGAATTTTCCCCAGTATGAGAAGAAAAGTTAGTCCTGTGTCTCTCAACCCAGGACACTTACTCATGTGCTAGAAAATGCTGCCACTCAACAGAGAGCAGACGGGTCGGAACCGGAATGATTTCCTTACGGTGACATTTCAGCCGTCAGTTTACAGCAACCGAAGCGTAACAGCGTGCACAGAGCAGTGCTGCAGAGCGGCTCCCCGCCTCCTGAGACGACAAGGTGGCCCTTACGTTAGACCACCTTTCTGAAGGAACGATACGCATGTTCCCCATCTCCTCCCAAAACCAACTGTGATTTTTACTTATTTTTTTTTTTTTAAATAAAATCGCCTTGTCAAATGCAATGTTGCAATCTATTTAGAAAAACAGTTTTACTTTACTTTTGCTTCATTTCATGTTAGATGTGAGCATCTTCCCAAAGCTCACTTGCGTTTGCTTGTTCTATACTACCAGACCAGTTCAGTCCATCAAATGTGTTAAAGTCATGTCCTCTTCTGCTTTGGTAATTGTGGAAGGTTTCTAACTGCTTCTGCCACCTGAAGTGCAGCATGGACAGCAGAGCAGACTAAGAGAGGCATAAATAAAACAAAAAAACAGCCAATCAAACAAAAAAACCACAAACCAAAACAAAAAAACACACAAACCAAAACAAAAAAACCCACGCAAACCAAAACAAAAAAACCACACAAAATAAACAAAAAAACCCTCAAAAAACAACCACCAAACCAAAACTCTCCAAAACCCCACGTCCTAGTAATTTTCAGAAAAAAACAATCTTTATAAGGACATTTTCTTTTCCTGACATAGATATTTGTCTGCTAGGAACTTGGTGAAGACTCTGAAATCTGTAATTCACATAAGCCACAACCAAGTACACCAACATAACAAGGACCAGGACAGGAAGCGCATGACAAAACATCTTAAAGATAAGAGGAAATTTTTGAACTTTTATATTCTTCACTGGAAAGCATCCCTATACTCATATTTGCATAAAGAATGTTTCTCAAAGATCAAGAACATAGGCTTGCAAAGCAGGGAAGAGCGAGACCCACTGCACAAAGACCAGAACAAGGACGTCACTGAAGCAAGGTGTCCCAGCCAGCACCCAGAACCTCACTGCGCAGACAGAGGGGAGGAGGAGGCAGAGGGAGAAAGTGCATCCATCTTTTTTTTTATCAAGAAAAAACATAGACTTTTCATTTTTTGCTTCCTCATTGGAACAAAACTACAATTTTGAAAGTGCTCTCTTAGAAGCAATCTTTTTTGTTTTCAACCACTGCTAGCAATAATTCTTTACAACATTTATATCAAGTATCAGCTATGGAAAGCCGTACATCACATCAGACATTTGCCTTTAAATGGCAAATTGCTGATTCGTTTGTGATCTACCACATTTGATGTTCACATCCTCTTTTAATGGTAGCCCAACCCTTTCGTTTCTTCCCTGTGCTTTCTTAAACAAGCTTAAATTAATTGTCCATTAGATATAATAATTGTTGAGGATAATACTGCAGCATATTTCAATTGCTTTCATAAATCAGTGGAGAGAAAGATGCTTGTTTTGTCTTCTTAAAGGATTTATTTTATGGCTGTGTTATCCTTTTACTTCTACAATTAGCCAACCAATTAATTTTCAAGTTTACATATGCTTGATAACTAATCAAACGCTAACAAAAAAGATTAAATTTGTATGTCATTTCTGCACCAGTATAAACTGAAACTTCAGTTTCCAATTTTCAAAATACATAAGCAGAATAAAATTAATTTTCCTTTAAAACAGTTTCAAAGAACCCACTAAATATATATATACTTATTAAAAATTATAAATACTTGTCTATGCCATTGTGAATTTTAAAGAAAACTTTATTCTCTTTAGAAGTGCTTTCCACATAGAGGGAACACCTCAAAGCCTAACACTAGAAAAATGCTGTAAGAATAAAAGATAAAATTACCAAGCAGGGGAAAAAAAAGAGGCACAATTAAATTAAAAAAAGAAAATTATGAAACACAACTCACTATGTTTTCTGCTTTACCTGCCTTAAATATTGTGATAAGCTAGATTTAAGATTTCAAAAAACCGTATAATCCAA
The DNA here is from genome assembly GCA_033628505.1 of Tringa tobata. Classification (NCBI taxonomy): domain Eukaryota; kingdom Metazoa; phylum Chordata; class Aves; order Charadriiformes; family Scolopacidae; genus Tringa; species Tringa tobata. The sequence goes on from JAHREE010000183.1 coordinate 2,920,183, forward strand.
ATCATGCAATTACCCCAGGTAGAAAAAAGATCATGATAAACTCCATTGGTGTGGGTCTGAAATGGGACTTCTGGTTTAGTTTCCTCTCAGAAGCTGCCAGTTCATGCTTGTCAAAACTAGGTAATGAAGCAACATGCACTAAGTAGGCAGTAAGTAGGGACCAATAGGGAATTTGCATTAAAACCACACCACTGATCAGAAACAAACAGTAATGCATATGCAGCTGATGATAGATAAAAGGACTAAAATATTGAACCAGAATAAAATGATTTTTTCATTACAAGGCAAATGCTAAAGCCATGCAAGAAGGAATAGATGTTCTTTTGTTCTTTAAAGAAACTGATTTACATATAACCAAATTAACTTTATTATTTATTTTATTTTAGTTACATTTGTAGAGGAGCTAGATGCCTGGCATTGTGTTCATTGCCTTCTAACTATAAACCAGTGCAGAGAAGAAAATCTGAAAATAACACACCACAAACCCTGCTGCATGAATCTTTTTGTGGAGCATGGAAAGGCATGGGACAAAAAGGAGATCTCTTAATAACAGAAATAACATCCAAAAGTCATTAGCAATTCAATTTTTATTTTATTCAGATCAAAATTCATCAAAATTCAAATATATAAACTAGATAAGGGCAGTTTTCAGCTTTTTACTTGGCACTAGATTTTATCAACTTAGAATAATGTAAACAAAAAATGTGCCTACTGTCAATGAAACACAGCATCTAAACATTACTACTTGGCAATCCATCTAAGCAGCCAGATTTTTAAGATAGCTGGGCCCCTTAAGAGCTGCCTTGATTCTCAGCAAAGGTGCTAGTTACTAAACAATTTTTAAAATATGACCAAGTTTTTAAGCCTTATGCAAAGCTGAAATATTTTTCCTTGAGGGAAAAAAAATAAATAAATAGCAGAGCTGCCAAAGAGTGTGGCCCAACCAAGTCATTCCCAAGGCTACTAACTTTGAATACTCCCACAGCAAAATAGTATCAAACATCAGTCCTATTTGAGTTTGCCCCATACTTTGACTTTTTTTTTCTTAACTTTCTTATGTCTTTTCATTTTTGTCAACCTGCTATAATTGTTGCTTCATGAAATTGATAACATTGCAACTAGTGTTCAACTTGACACTTTATTAATCAGAACAAAGCACTCTTCTGTAAATCTCCACAATGCTTATGTTTGTGATTCAATGATCTTTCTATTTCCTCTCTGAAAAGTAAAGAAGAAATCGTTGTCTTGTGGTATGCAGTTCTTCTAGAAGGTTTTCATCTTAAATTTCACAGTGAATGGGTTTAACCGAATACATGGGGTTAAATTATTGGAAAATATATTATTCCTAATTGTCCTGAAGCATCAAAAATTGCCATCCTTTTACCATTCAAGACGTGTTAAGATTTATGAACCATCTTTGTCTGAACTGCAGTTTGGAAGAGAGGACTCATAATTACCAAGCCTTTCAAAGTAGTTATATTAATTCAAGCAGAGTAAAGACTAAATGCTAAACACTATTACTATAGTAGTTTACTATAGCAAGGAGATGGAAAATATGCCACGTGTTAACAAAGTATAATACTTAACATTCTTTTAAAAATAAATGTTATTTTAAACACAGAAGAGCCTCTTAAAAGTAGTTATGTGGTAATAAGAAAGTACTGTTGCTTTGGGCAAATTGATAGAAACACTGCAAGTAATATTCTTTCTTGTTTTTCTTTTCCTCTCAATAGAATAATTTTACCACTGTCTGATGTTCCTTAGTACTTTAATTCTCTCTCATGGGGGCACATAACACAGATCCTGCTACACACCTTACCACTGTAACCAAAGAACTTTCCACAAGAGAAATTTTCTCTTTTTGAGTTTTCTGATAAATGTTAATTGCCATATATTAAAACAAAACAAAGCCCAAAACTTTCTGACATTGAATAGCTTTAGAGATCAACTATGAAATATTGTATTCTCTACTAAACTCATTAGTTTCAAAATTAAGACAGATCAGTAATGACCTAAGGCTAGATGAAATAAGCATCACATAATTTTTAAGTCAACTGTTCACAGAAAGAAAGAAAAAAAAAACAAAAAAAAACAAAAAAGAAGAGATGTTCCACAGCACAAATACTCAAAGGAAGTGTTAACTGTATTTTGAAGAGGCAGTTCCACACTGATCCAGCCCTCGCAGTATTGATCAAGGGAAGTTCTATGTGACAAAGGCAGCACTAAAGCTAAATTTAACTTCACCAGAACTGACCTAGAGAAGGTGAAGCTTACTAAAGTACATCCACTGGGCAATGCCAAACCTGATTTTAAACATCACTTTTTCCTGATTAAGTTTTCAGCAGCTTTGGACCTTTTAGTAATATACATCTGCATCATCAGTAAAGAAGTATTTCAAGAATTTTCCCCTCCACCTCCAAAAGCAATTCATTACAAAAATTCCCTAATTTGTCCAAAATTGTAGTCTTTACAGGAACTGTTCTTCTCTGAAGAAGGATAATAATTTCTTTCCATCCTGTAAGCCCTTACCACCCACATTCCTCACACACTTAATGTGAACTTAAGTAGCTGCTTTAATGACTTATGGTAAAAATATTTTTAACTTATGTATAGATGCTATCCATCATTCCTGGTTCTGCTTATACTAAGCCAGCTAGCTTAATTAAGTGGTTAGCCATTATGAAGGTAGAAAGTTAAAGAGATTCAGCAGAAATACATACAGAAACGTCATGCAGAACAGCAGTAAAGTAGAAGGGTGATATAAGAGATGCTGATCAGCGAAAGGTTTTGGCATGAAAACATTTTCTGCTGCTAATGGTATAATTCAAATTATCTGGCTGCATCAAAGAGAGACAGAAGCTAGTGTCTAAAATGATGAAGCTACTGAAACCATAATAAAGATTCGCATTTATGAGGAGAACCATCAGATAACATTACACGCCATAAATTAATGTGCCCTTAATACAGCATTTGGAAAGATAGACTTATGATCTACCACCTGTTTTATGGCCTGGCTTAAGCTATTAGGCTCTTCGTCATATACGTTCCCCAGAGGATGAGCACAGAATACTGCTGTTGGGCACCCGCATATATAGCACAACAGTTTTCAACGTTTGTCGAAGACAACCTTAGGATGAAAGATTCTTTGATATGAGCATAGGTGTGCTATCAAGCCCCCCTACTACTTTTAGGAAAATAGTTATCTTGCTTTAAGTCTCTCTTTCACTTCTAGTTTCTGTCAAGCTAGAACACACAGCTCTCACTCACTCCTCAGTACATTGAAAGGACGCCTAAAGTATCGTTTCCTACTATCTCCAATTTAACCACTTAACTTCACTTTCAGAGGGTGTCCTTTGCCCACTACAATGCTGTAATGTGAATGATCAGCAGATTTCCTCTGTTCCTCCAGAGCAGCCATCCCTGAACAACTTTGGACCATGACAGAGAAGGAAATTCTCGGAAAAAGCATTCTCTGACCCTGCAATTTGACAGTACATGAAGATTATCAGGGCACCTGATCTCAGTTCCCAACCAGCATGTTGACAAGTGATTATTAGACAGCCTACACTGTCTCACCCGCACGCCAGTTATAATTACCATGTGTAGAATGCCATTTTATGGCATCATGGGGTTGTCTCATAGTACATAAACATTTGCGCATGTTTTACTGAAGTGGGAAGCTTTTTCAGTACCTAAACTGCAGATTATCAGGTGGGTATTTTCCTGAGCTGCACCATCACATTAAGCCCAACCAACTGGAATTAGTATAGCAACTGTTCCAAATAATAAGGGCTAAAAATGAAGGATAAATTTTGAGAAACAAAAGATGGGTTTCTCATCTGAAGTTATGCCTAAAAGGCAAATCTGATAAAACCTAAATCATGAATAAGAATCTTGAAAGAATTGACTTTGCATGTGTATAAAAATATTTACAGCTATAGCAAGTTACTGAAACATTAAAACAAATCCAAGATGTAAAAGAAAAAAAAAAGTTCAATTTTTTAGTCTACTTTTCTAACGAAGCTAGCATAAAGCCACATAAAATATAAGTTACATTTTCACAGTGTTGTGGATGTCCTTGAGGAGGGTAGTCTTAATCTTTCGTCTCTTGGTGCAGTTTCTAGATCACAAATCCAGGATTAATACAATGTAAATATATTTAAAATTCCATATAATATAAAAAAAAAAATATCGTAGCTTTATCTGGTTAAATAAATACTTACACATTTCCTAGATGTAACAAGCAGAACTACATATTTGAATTTTTTTTGCTAACACCTTCTATCAGATGAAGTAATCTCACTTGACTGACAATCAGCTGTTTCTAATACTGATCAAAAAACTACATTTTAAAGCAGGATTCGAAGTAGACAGCAAAAACACAAAAGAAGAAAACTTGGAAAGGTACAATTACTGAGGGGTTTTTGTTTGCTTGTTTTACTTTCAGGCACAGGATACCACTGCATCTTTCAAAAACCCCCTGATGAATATAGGCATACTCTTCATGATATAAAAAAATACAGAGAACAATTTTGAATCTTTAATTATTTCTCACAGGATGGTAACTGGAAAATATCCTGAACTGTACAGAAATTCAAAGGTCAAAAATCACTGAAATGGAGCTGAATCGAAAGTGCCAGGTCACTAATGTGAAGATGGCAGTTCAGTTAATATTAGTGCAACACTCCAATTAGGACTGCTGAGAAGCAGCATTTAACCTGAGCAGAGCACACATCTGACAAGGCTACACTGCTTATTCAAGGTTAACTCAATTATTTTCACATGGTGGAACACTGTGCATATAGATGTATCAGGAATGTTGCAGAAAAGCCCTCTCTCAGGGAGGAGGACCATAACAATAGCATTTTTACTACTTGCCTTTGAAAAGGTGTCCCTTCTAAATGGGTATTGTAAATTCTTTTTTTCTTTAGTTCTGATGTGTAGTAGACAATGAAGGCAAAAGATATCCCAGATAAATAGATAAACAAAAGCATAACATTTGGTGGCATTTTCCAGAAGCAAGGGACCCATTTCCAAAGAACACTGATCTGTTCTGATATAGTAACTCCTAAGAATGAGATTAACCAAGCTGTAAGGCATAACTCCTCCTGGAGACCTTGCTGTGGCTCGGAGAGTCTTAGGACTGAATTGCTATTTTGTCACTGCTTTAGCATGGTATTCACCATTGACCCCAGAGGGATCAGGAAAACAGTGCTTTCAGGTGTACGTGTTTAATGCCATCTACTAATCTCTTCTGTTTCCTGTGTGAATTGCTTTGCATATACAAAATTAGACTTTTCAAGTCACTTGAGTTATTTGCTGTGTGGACCTAGATCTGTGGCATCAGAACTGTGAGAGGATTTCTCAACAATTTTGTGGTATTTCTGAGGAACCAGGAGCAAGGAGCTAGAAATGGAGATTTTTTTTTCTTTTTGTTATTTTGACTGTTCAATAATAAAATTATACTATTTTTTCCCTCCTTTTTTATTTTTTTCCACACATTTTGCTATTGCCTATCTGAAGAAAGCCACAGTTCCTGACACTGCTGGATTCTCATCAGACTGTGGCATCAGAACTGTGAGAGGATTTCTCAACAATTTTGTGGTATTTCTGAGGAACCAAGAGCAAGGAGCTAGAAATGGTGGTTTTTTTGTTATTTTGACTGTTCAATAATAAAATTATACTATTTTTTCCCTCCTTTTTTATTTTTTTTCCACACATTTTGCTATTGCCTATCTGAAGAAAGCCACAGTTCCTGACACTGCTGGATTCTCATCAGACTCCTTCCTTCAAACTGGCAAAGTTCTCTCAACCCAGATATTTAAAACAAAATGTTTAAGGCCTATCAATTTTAACTTTCAAAAGACATTTGCTCTTTGTCTGTGTTCAGAAAATATCTAACCAGCTTTAAACAGCATGCATGTCTATACAGTGGGCTTCTCAGAAATTGTACTCCAGCATAACCTCAGATGTTAAATAATAAAATTACAGATTTAAGTAATACATCAAAGCTAGGAAGAAACACTAAGATGAAAGGCAAAGAAGAAACGTGTTTTCAAGTTATGTTCTGAAAGAAATTTCACTAGGAAATTAAGTTCATGAGGTATTATGTACAAATTAAATAGAACGGGGAGGGAGACTCCCCGTTTTAACCTGCAGAAGTATATACCACTGTTAAAAGAAATACAGAGAAGCACAGAAAGAAAGTAGAAGACAAAAATGTCTTACAACAAACCAAAAGAACCCTACTGCACAGAAGCAGGAGTACTATTTTCAGGATTGCTGCTTGCACATTTGAGCTCCACAGGAGAGGGCTGGCAATGACATTTTGCACATACTGGAACAGAAAGTTTTGAACTCTTACAGGAAGCTGCTGAGGAAGGAAAAGCAGCCTGGCTACCAGCTCCTTTCCACTTCCCCAGCTCCTAGTAGAATACAAGGTAGCTGATTTCAGGCCATCTCCCTGAGAGACAGGCAGTTTACAGGCACTCACTGGGTAGCAGGATGCTACTTCTCCAGATGGAGATGGGACAAAGCTCACTCAGCTCCTCATTCTGCATGGGGCACTACTTCTTACAAATTTTCTTTCAAATAGCCCAGTTTCACAATTGATAGAGGTGTGCTAGGAAACTGCAATGAAACAACCCCCTTTTTTTTTTTTCTGAAGAAAAGTGGTAACATACTAAAACAAAAACCAGAGAGAATCTTAACTAAGAATTAGAAGCAAAAGTACCAAACTGAGTTTGGAAACCATCTTGACCAGAGATATTATTTTTCTTGGCATTTAAGATGGCAACTAAGATGATTAAGGGATTGGAGCACCTCCCTTATGAGGAAAGGCTCAAAGAGCTGGGGCTCTTTAGCCTCGAGAAGAGAAGGCTGAGGGGAGATCTTATTAATGCTTACAAGTATCTAAAGGGTGGGTTGAAGGATAACGGAGCTGGACTCTTTTCAGTGGTTTCTGGCAATAGAACAAGGGGCAGTGGGCACAAGCTGGAACATAGGAAGTTCCATTCAAATACAAGGAAAAACTTCTTTAGGGTAAGGGTGGCAGAGCAGTGGAACAGGCTGCCCAGGGAGGTTGTGAAGTCCCCTTCTCCGGAGATTTTCAAGACCCGCCTTGATGCAGTCCTGAGTGATGTGCTCTAGGCAATCCTGCTTTAGCAGGGGAGTTGGACTAGCTGATCTCTAGAAGTCCCTTCCAACTCTGACAATTCCGTGATTCAATTTAAAAAATGAAGATATAGGTAACTTGTACGAGAAAGTCACAGAAACCTAAGCAGAGATGAGTATCATCTGAATAAATTACATAACTTAGTCAAGTTTGGAAAGAAATATAGTTGAATCAGAAAAACCTCTTTCAAAATGTATTTGGAAGATAAAACCTGTGGAAATGATGAAGTTGATGCATAGTAAGACTGAAAATTACATCACACACTTTACAGAGTGTATCAGACACTAGTCCACATCTGTTCTCACACATACACCCATCTTGCAAATGAAATTCAGCTAGATTTATGTGCTGACTGTGATCACAGAAGGAAAACGAAATGAAAACCAATCCCTTTTAGTATTGTGCCACTCCCTTTCTACAGTGCTCAAAGAGACAGAACTGTAAGAGAAAAAGACATCTGTCAATCATAACTAGTCAAAGTCTTACTTATCAGAAACACCCATTTGTTGGCATTGATATTTGGCAAGAATGTTTCCATTTTGACAAGATGTTCTCCAAGGTAAATTTCTCAGATTCTTTGAGCAAGAGGCTGAAACACCTGCTAAAAGTATAATAATGGTTATACACGCCCCCAGAAAAGTACTCAGCATCACTTGTAAAGCACTCTCTAGAAAAGCAGAGCCAGGCATAAGTACAGGTACCACTTGACACCAGATTTCTTGTGCATTGCTAGTTCACTGAAAAGAGTTACTTTAGATCACCCAGATTTTGTCAAGAAGAAAGGAAGAATTCTTTGGAGAAAGAAACAAAACAAAACACAAAACAACAACTATTCAAATTGAAAAGGTTTTTTTGACACAGTGCTGTGGAAAACAGTTCAAAAGGAGTAGCATACTTTTGAACTACTGGATGCTCCTAAAGTAAAATGAGATGGCCATTATCCTTCTTCCTGCAAAAGGAAACTTCACATATTTGAGAAAAAAAAAGCATGGAAGGCAAAGAGGATGTTTATAGTAGCTGCTAAGATTCTAAGAGCTGCAGTATCTTTTAATACTTAGTGTTTATTATCGTGGCTGGAAAAGACACGAAGAACTCTTGCTTTTATATGAGTGACACTTTTTCAGTATCTTATCTCAAAAAAAAAGAGAAAAGAAAATAAAACAACCCAGCCAATGATTTATGGCTAAAACTTGTATCTTTTAAGGGAAAATGCAAGAACACCTAAATAAGCACCACGTATGGCTTCCTGCTCCATTTGTATTTTCAGAGAACAACAAAGAATGATCAGCTCGCTTCGGAAGAACATCTAAGAATTACCATTTCCTGAAATAAGTCCCTTGGTAAAGAGAACGCAAATAATGTTATTACAGACAGCGTAGGTGAAACATAACTTCAAGCCCAGTCTCTTCATATGCAATGTGCACAGAATAAGAAACCGCAAATGATTAATGTGTCTACATTCAGACTTAACCTCACAGACAGTTTCTGCTAATACCATAATACTTCTGACCTAACTTCTTTTTCACATATGTCTCTACAGCATTATAACAGCTATAAATAATTAGATGTGTCATCATATTTGCACCTGGTTTCACATAGGACACACATTTATAGAATGGCACGGATTCATTAATGTAAATCCATGTTGGATTATCACACACATCTCTTATTGGTGCTAATTCTTAAAAATGACGCAATCAGAGCAGGTATTATACGTAAGTATCGTACGCATTCTCACATCATTTGCATGTTAAAAATACAGTTTGGAATAAGTAAAAGGGAACAAATTGACAAGGACAGCAAAAAAAATTGCTTTCTCTTTTTCTGGGGAAAAGAAAAAGGAACTGTTCCCATTTTTGGCTGTGGTATCTCTTTCAGAATAAAAAATTGTGTCCGCTCCAGCTGTCTGAAGGAATGCATCCACATGCTGCAGTCCAAATTTATACTATTGCAGTCTCAATAGTATGCTTCCTTTTTTTTTTTTTTTTTCCTCCTGACAATCATTTGCTTTTAATCACTTGGGCTACTTTTCCCTAGGCATTATCTCCTGCAACAATGTTGCCACTACAGTTCTGAAACTGCAGGTTTGAACTGACAATGTGTAATAATTTATTTTAAATGTAATACTAATAATAATAATAACCTGCCCAACTAGGGATAATTATTCTCAACTTTGAATGCAAGATGAATTTGTCTAAGTGGTTTACAGCAAATCCTTGCCATAAGTAAAGATGGACTCTTAGGTAGTCCAGAACCCACAGCATTTAGCCACTCCGCATTGACAGCCATCCTGCCTCACCAGAATGCAAGGGGCCCACGGCATTTCACATATGAGGTTGTTTATTACCAAAACATAGCCCCACAAACTGAGCAGCATTTCTTAAGATTGACAAATCCAGTTAATGTCTTTCAAATGCACAAACTCTGGAAGGAATGCAGTCCTGCCTTTGAACACCTTTCAAGCAGACTCAGTGTGTAACCACTGGGATCTGAAAGGCACTGGCTTTCTCCAGGCAGAGGCAGGGCTGATCCCCAGGTCACAGAGATCACCTGCAGGCATGCAGACAGGGAAGGGTACGCTGTCAGCCCTATCTATACTAGGGGTTGTCAGGAGCCCCTGGTAGCCACAAAAGCCTGAACTAGGTCTAGCTGAACCTAAACTGGGCTAGAATTACAACCAAGAAACCCTCTGAATAGGAAAAAAAAAAATCCAATAAAAGCCCAAAAGAAAAATGGCAAACTCAGGTAGACAAGAAGCAAAGATTAAAGAGCTGGGAGCAGTGAGAGAAAAAAAAAAAAATAAAAAAGGGGAGGTGAAGGGGGGGAGATTCAATGTAGTCATGTGGTGGAAGGAACCAGAGAGGGGCTGCCTGCCAACACCCCCACTGTGCACCTCTGTGGAACATGTGCACCAGGGAGGAGGGATGGGGAATCAGCTCTCTGTGAGCCTCCAGGATCCGCTCATCATTACAGGAGACAAGAGACACCTGCCCAATGTTCCTGGAACCACTCCTCACACTTGCGTACCCAAAAGAAAAAAAAAGAAAAAACTTTTTTTTTTCCTCCTTTGCAAAGAGTGCAATAAACAGAACAGAATGACCTGCAGAAATTAAGAGGACTGCCAACTGTAATCAGCCTTTAAAAACACCTACATTTCCTATAGCCTCACAGTCACTGCAACATCCCAGGGAGGAAATACCTTTCAAGCAGAGGAAGGAACCGAGCCCAAGTTACAGAATTATTTTATAAAAAGACAACAATTACTTAATCTTCGGCAGTTTTCTTAACACAAAAGGAACATCCTTCCTTTTCTGTTACTTTTTTTGTAACCAAAAAGACAGTTACTCACAGTAGCTTTATAAAAGCTCTTCTAAAATATCAATGGCTTCTTTAAAGAGACAAGACCTTGATTGTAGGTGGGGAGAGAAAAAGGGTCAATAGCACACACCAGAACTTCCTTCTTTGGTTATTGTTAGAATAATCAATGTGCATTTAAAACACGGTCCACATCTGTGATTTGTTTACTGATCAGCTTTATCGTGAAATGTTCCCCATACTTCAGTGAATGGCCATAAAACCTCTTCTATTATAAATAAGGGAAAATAGCTAGTCACCGGTTACCCTTTACTTGTTCTTAGACACAGTAAGTTAAAACAATAATCACAGTTGCCAACTTGACTACTAATATGAATATTTTTCTTTCTGATTAAAAGCAAAATCAGCAAGGAAATAAACTATTGAAAGCCTTGTTAATGAAAGGTTAAGGTTGCCAGCCATGACATACGCCCTTTCAAATACTTTACTTAGTGATAAGAAAAAAATATATCCAGAAAATAAAGTTGATGACTAGAAATACATTTAACACTACCCTTCTTGACTGATACTTTAATAATCACCATAACATTCATAACCACCTACAGTCATCCATTTAGATCATTGTTTTGATGGCACTGGACCTTTGTGAGAGAAATAATGTGGGTGGTGAAACACCAGAACAGGTTGCCCAGTGGTAGATTCCCCATCCCTGGAAATGTGCAAGGTCACGCTGGATGGGGCTCTGGGCAACCCGATCTACTTGAAGATGTCCCCACTCATTGCAGGGGGGTTGGACTAGATTACCTTTAAAGGCCCTCCCAAATGTAATATCTTTGTGAATGAGTAGACTTCATTGTGGAAAAAAATCACATTTAATTTCTATTTAGTCACATAAATATACCTATTTGGACTAACAAAAGGATACTTCGGGATCTAATGGTAATTAAAATCTTCAACGGCTTATATCACAGAAGAAAACAAAACAGTCTTACTTTTCAGCTAATGAAATTTCTGACTTGCATGGGCAGTCTCCGGAATTTACCAGGAGAGAAAAAAGTCCAAATCCAATCCCTTCCCCCACCAAAAAACCATCCCAAATACACACTTCAAACAGAAGACAGAGAATGGCATGAAAAGTCGAGGATTCTAGCCCATATGAGTGACAGAGGTAAATCAGGTGGGCTGAAAAAAAGGCAAGGCACAGAAGCTAAAAAGAACATACATGCAAGAATGAACAGCCCTGATTAGATGCTGCCACATGAGATAAAACAGGGAAGCTTTTAAAAGTGTGTCCTCTGCACAGGTGTCACCTCCTACCTGTGTATTATAAGTGTGAAGAGAACTGGTGCAATTTACACTATCACAGTGTATAATGCCTCCTCCTTTAGTAATCAGCTCACCAGCAAATATGGAAGTGGGAATCAGCTACTCTTACAGGAAGGACCTGGAAGATGCCATCTACCTTCTTGGCTCTTTATTTTCTCCCTTTGCAAAGTAGTAGATACTTGTTTCTTCCACAGGGGATGGAGCACCTCCCCTATGAAGGCAGGCTGAGAGAGCTGGGGTTGTTCAGCCTGGAGAAGAGAAGGCTCCGGGGAGACCTCATAGCAGCCTACCAATATCTGAAGGGAGCCTACAGGAGAGCCAGAGAGGGACTCTTTGTCAGGAATTGTAGTGACAGGACAAGGGGTAATGATTTTAAATTGGAAGCGGGGAGATTTAGATTAGATATTAGGAAGAAATTCTTTAGTGTGAGGGTGGTGAGGCACTGGAGCAGGTTGCCCAGAGAAGTTGTGGATGCCCCATCCCTGGAAGTGTTTAAGGCCAGGCTTGATGGGGCTTTGAGCAACCTGCTCTAGTGGAGATGTCCCTGGACATGGCAGGGGAGTTGGAACTTGATGATCTTTAAGGTCCCTTCCAACTCTAACTGTTCTGTGATTCTGTGCCATATGAAAGTTACCAGGACTTCGATGTCTCCATTAACAACTGCAGTGCATTTTCTGATATCTATAATTATACCTTGTATCCTTAGAAAACAAAGTTGTAAGTTCATTATAACAGTGAGAAAGCATCAGGTCATCAACAAATACAAGGTTGCCCTGTTTTGCTTTACAAGTTCAGATAACACAAGCCACGCTTAACTGGTTCACTGCATGGAAGTGCATAATAAAGCTGTAAAACTAAATGAATTGCCCATACAGACTAATCATTTTATACTTACCCAAGATGACGGCATTCAAACAAGATCACTGCAGTGCAAAGCAGACCATAATTAATATTAACTATTATATTTCATATTATAAGCATGTATCTATATTTTATACTTGTAAGACCTGAATAATATGAGCAAATGGGAAACAATGCAATCATTAACAGGCCACGTAACAACCAAAATGGGTTACTGAGTTTAACATTATAGTTTAAGGATCGAGTCCAAAAGGATTAATACATAGTGAAAACTGAAAAAGGATTAATACATAGTGAAAAATGCCTTTTTTCATGGTTCTGGGAATTTATATGATGGCATAAAAATGTGATGATTTGTGTCTGTGATTTTGCTCATGAAGAGTTTAGCTTAATGTTTCCTTTTTACTTTAAATGATCTCAAGAAATACATTAAGACAAATTTAATGTGGTAAGACAAACGGTAGTGATGTGCTGAGCAAGCTTTTATGTACTTCAGACTTGACCTGCAGTATCCCTGACACTCAAACCGACTGAAGCAGAAAAGGACAATTATTCTGCATTATGCTTTATTATGGGACAGAAATTCAAGAAAAGACTAGACTAAGACTGCCAAAATTGTTTTAATTCTGCCTCATAATGGACTTGAACACAGATTGTAAAGACAGAAAATTCAGTATGTGCATATACTCTTTCAGCAAAAGTCCCAAATGGTGACAAAAAGAACAATGAAAGCTTATTAAAATTGAAAATAAAAATAAGAATTGTATAGTTTATACATAAGCAAGAACGTCTTGAACCATTTTGCGAATTAAAGACAGGTACTCAGAAAGGGAAAAGAGTTTTGTATAAAAAGATTTAATAAAATTTATTGATTGTTCACAGTGCCTTAAAACAAATCTAATGAAAAGAAGAACCTAGGAGAAACCCATTCTAAAATGACAGGGAAAGCACAAAGGAAGGGCATGAATTAAAGATACAGGAAACAACTATATTCAAACCTGAAGAAATGCAGGGAAAGATACATTAACACTCAAAGACATCAGAAACCCCAAAAAGATACAGAAAGGAGAGTAAAGAACAACACAGGGGATCAAATATTTTAAGTTCAAGAAACATTCAGAGGTGCATTATAGAAATAGCAAATTAAAGATTATGTTGAACAGCAGGTCTGTTTCTCAGAACGCGCTTTTTCTAAAGGCATGTGACTACCTGTCAACACGGATAAAACCCTGGCTGCTCTTAACAGAAATCTCTTGCAAGAATCAATGTAAGAAATAAAGTTGCACCAAAAAAATAGATTTTTTTCCCATTCTTCCACAAAATTTCGATGTGAACTTTAACTAGTTAAGGAGGAAAGTGATACTGATAAGCTGGTGTATTTATGACTTAATGAAATACGCTGGGAAAACTGTTCATTTTAACTTGTTCCTGAAAATCTGTGAAATGCTGTATAAAGAACACATTAAAATGATAAAATAATTGTTATCAACTTCATGCACATGTGAAAGAGGATGTGCTTATGAATATTTTTATCTTTGAGAATGTGATCAATTTTATCACATCAATTTTAAAAGAAACTAATTATCAAATAAATGCTGGTTAAAAAAAAGTATGGGTTGATCAAAACTGACAAAGCGCAGAGCTCTGAAAGCAAGGCATCTGGTTCCTGACACTGACCCACTCATTCAGATTAAAAATAAAGAGAAGATTATGAAAAATCTGGTCCCTGATTCAATAAAGTATTCAAGAATGTCTAGCTTTACGTATTCAAGTTATCCTACCAAAGCCACTGGAATTACTCAAACTATCTGCATGTTCAGAGCCGATGCCAAAGGAGAGATTGAAAGTGACTTTGGGGGGAGAAAGTTTAGAAATATTCTTTGATTGAGATAATAAATATTCCTTGATATTCCGGATAACAAATTGTTTAATTTCCATTTTTAAAGTATCTGAAAATTAACTTCAAAAGTAGCTGCTGTTCAAAATTAACTAAAATATCAAGCTACATTCTCTTATGAAAAATGTAGTTTAAGGAAATTGAAATTAATCTCAGGAAACCACCATCAAATATTTTGTTGTACTGTAATAAAATCCTGTGGACATATTCAAAGAAGAAACTATCTTGCATTAGGTTAGGCTGAAAAAAGTTTTCAGTTTTGCATCTACGCTTTCCAGCAAAGTTGAAACTTATGAACTAAAAAAAGTGAAGAAACAGACATTTAGTTATAAACTACTCGAGTTTACTAAACTAACTAAACATCTCTCAAGATCATGGTGGCAGGAAAATCAACAACAAAAGGAAAAAAAATCCTTCTCAAGGAACACATGGAATTGTCTTAAACTATTTTCTACCACTGAAATTAAATTAGCTGGCAACAAAAGCCTTGACTCATCAAACTAATGTCAAACAGGGCCATCATTTTCAATTCCCTTAATCTACAAAGAGAAACTTCAGTAATTCAAATGTTGCTATTTTACTGATTTTGTTCATCATTTTACAATTTGCAACTAAGAGATAGGCACAGAGACACAGGCACAGAGAAGCTCTCCTCTTTGCTTATGCTGCTTGTTCAGCTGTTGCGCACTACTTTCTATTACTACAAAGTAAAATTATATATTTATTGAGGCAATATAAATGAACTAATTTAGCTAACATATCCCAGCTTCTGAATGCTCCCATTTTTAAATTGTTTTATCCAGGTATTAAAAAAGATTAACAAAAAAATATTTGTTGGCAATCAAAATTGCTTATTCTGATACTTAAAACCTTGGGAGACCCTCAATATCCAGCTTCTAAGTAGCAGTCCAAATTAATAGGTGAAAACAATAATTTTCTTCAGTTTATCACCTATGCTCCTTCTCTTCCCTATATATACATGCACATCTTCTTCCTGTTTCTAAACTTCTTGTAATAAAATATATAGTGTAATTTTTCCCTCAGTTCATCTTTAGAAAAAAAAAATCACCTTTTCATTAGATTTATCGTTAATGAATTTAAGGAAAAAAAATCACCATAAAGGACTGAAATGAAAGCACCAAATGAGCAGCAACGACGCTGTCCCAGGCTGCTTCTTGATAGCTATTAAAATGACACAATTGGTTTCCTTGAGTCAAGAAAAATAAAGGAACAGTGGCATTGAAAGGAGATAAAAAGAAAAGCCATAAGGACATTCCTACTTTGGAGTATAGTATAAGTGAAGATTTAGTTTTTTCTTTTTACAAATTAATATTAAATGTCATAAAAAACTTTAAAATGGCATAGCACATGCTGAAGATCAGAGTGGCAAGTTATCTCATTTACTAATAAATTGGCTAACAGATTGAGTCAATAAATTTACAAGTGCTGTCTACTATAATCAAATATTAACCAATCCCCTTCAACGTATGTCTTCACGACTGACTTCTCAGTTTGCAAGTTATGATGTCAAATTTACACAGGCTGTCCTTCCTAATAATTGCAAGGGAATCAGTTTAATCAAACAGGAGGAGGAGATTTTAAAAGAAAGGAATTTGAAAAATGATATTTGGGACCCACACCTTGCTCTGTTGTTGGTCTGAATCCCAATGCTTTCTGCTTTATGAAGTGCAGAATTTTTCACTGAAAGAATGGAAAATACAATTGTGAAAGGCAAAAATAATCACTCGGTTACACAGGAAGGTGTTGGAACATACACAGAGTCCCAGAAAACCCAAGGCTCCACAGCATGACATTTCACATTTTGTACAAATGACTAAAACGATAACTTTTTGAAATAGGGTTGTAGATCATACAGACTTAATATATACACACAGCTTTCAAACTGCATTCAGAAATACAAAAATATTTCTTCATTTGATTTGCTATAGGATTCAATGTCTAGTGTCTTTCACCTGGCAGCAGTGCAGGCATAAGGCAGTCCTGCCTGCTAGCCACTCGGCCACCACAGTGCTCGCACCACTTCAAGTGTCTGGGGCTGGGAGGGTGGGCAGGCAGTGATCCGGGGCAGGGAAGTGATGAAGGTTGAAAACAGGTCTGTAAAAATGTGTATTCTTAATCTCCAGCCGTGTCTTATTATAGTCCACTGCACAGTCCCATGAGCCGTTTTGCATCACCACTGAGGCGAAGTCGCACAGGGACAAGCAGTGTGTGATAAGTGCTAGGTGAGCCATCAAGGAACCACCAAGAGGAGTGACCCCCAAACCTTTAACACACGCAAAGCCCCAGTCTGCATAGTTTTGGACACTGAGACAAAACCTGCAGTGCCAGAGGGGTGAAGCCATTTCAACCAGATAGAAGCACATGGAAGTATCATAGGTACCAGCATTTTCTAGGCAGAACCTATGATCATTAGAGACACTATCCAGCTCCAACAGAAAGTAAACAAGGACCTTTCCATTGATACCAGTTGCATTTTATGTTAGCCAGGGAAGACCGGATCGTGGAGAACTGAATATACCAAAGACCCCCCAAAAGCAGGGGGAGGTTCCCAACACCACACTGGAACAAGGAGGCTCAGAATTTTAGCAAGATGTGCTTTAAATGTATTTTTTTAAGAGAATCTATTAAAAAATCTTCTCTTTCCTTGAATATATTAATGAAAACTAATTTACATTTTTCTCTGTTCAAGTCTTGTTTATATTTGCAGCTTTAACAGCGCCCAACACCAGGGATATAAGTGGATTCAGGAAAAAAAAAATAAACAAACCAAAACCAAAAAGACACAACTTATCACTACAGCTCTTCCCTTTCAAACCACATACCAAAATTGCCAGCAATTACATTCTGGGAGTGATGATGATGAGCCATGCAGGTCTTGATGCTTGATCTATCAAAATATCTTTTTGGCTACTCACTCCCTCTCGCACGTGAATTAGGCATAGTCCAGTTACACCCAGTAGGAAATTATATGCCAGTGTGATAATTTCTAATGCCACGGGCCAATTGGAACTGTCTCCCATGTATAAACTGTATGTAAATGGAGGAAGGGAGAGGTAATGATAAAGTGCAACTCTCTAGCCTGGTGGCTAGATTAGTCACCTGGGAAAAAAGACATCTGTTTCCAGGCCCTGCTCCCCTGAATGTTTAATTTTGTATACAGAGCAGCATAACAGACCTTATTTCTGAGTTATTTCTAGCCTGATTGACAAAGCACTTTCTTCAGAGAGGGGAGTTGTGTGTTCAAGTGTCCTCAGACAAAAAAGTGAGTTGAATCTGAGTGTGCTATGTCTAGCATGACCACCCTCATCACTGGGCTAATAGTTTAGCACATCATCAAAAGAAGTACCCAGCCACTTTGTTCTCTACCTGTTTCATCACTTCTACAATATATATTATTTTTATAATTATTTAAAAAAAACCCACTCACCCAACCCTAACTGTTCTGTTTCAGATGAATGACATCTTTTACATCATTTTCCCAGCAGTAATTTTGAAAGGTGGCTTCCTCTGAACTGGGTGGGATTTGTTTTTTATTAATAAAAAGAGTGCTATTATATAGCTTTGATATTCACAATATTCATTATGTTGAATCATCACTGGACTTGGATGTGATGAACAAGAGAAGGCACCTGTCCTTCCCAAAAAGTACCCTGCCTCCCACTAGACCATGTGTCTGAAAACACTTTTCCCTGCAGTGCCTCCCCATCCTGCATGGAACCTTGAACTAAGGCAGACGGATCCCGCTGTTATTGCAAGATTAGGCTTGCAGTCAGATATCAAAGCCTATCTGCTAGCTGTTTACACAGGTTATGGTGATGAATGGGAGAGCTTTCTTCCATGCAACCTGCAATTTCCTAGAATGTGAATGTAAAGAAAAAAGAATATATAGAGAAAATAATAGGAGTATATGTTACTTGATACGATTAAAAAATAAAGGCATTACGAACAGACCAGATATATCAACAGAAACAATTTCTATAGACTGGTATACAGACAGCATCATCTTTCGAAATTACAAGATTACCTATTTTATGCAGAACAAATTCCTCCAGTCAAGACTGATTCTTTCAGCTTCAAAAAGCAGCACAATGAAAACCCACTTTCTTTCAGCTGACAAAAAATTATTATTTAGGGAAATTCTCTTCCCAAGAAACATTCAATCACAGCTTAAAATTTTAAAAGTGGTGCAAGAGATTCTGGCAGCCAAATCAAAGTGGCATTTGCCACTTAACTCTGAAACATCCCGTCTATAACTGCAGGCATGGCAGCAGCCCTGTGCCCTCAGGGGCAGTGAGAAGCAGGACACTGGTGATGCAGCCACAGACAGTTCCTCCTAGCACTTTGTGGATGATCGCACCCACACACAGCACCTTCCTGTAAACCGTTTCACATGATCAGTTGAGAAGAAATGGGAAAGGTGACTTTTTAAGAACAATAAAAAGAAAAAAAACCCAACACCTAGGTGAACTGTCTAGCCTGATGTTGACAGTGGCAATATACAAAGCCCCTAGATAAGAAGAAAGTTTCGTATAAAACCAGACATACACTGACAATATCTTTTGGGTATTAGAATAAAGATTTTGGATGCATGTTCACTTTTAATATTCACTTATTTTTTTAACAAGCTGTTTGAATTATGCAGTGTAACAATATAAAACCAGAATTAAGAGAAACAAGAGTTTATCACTGGCCCAGGTAGGTATTGATGACAGCATCTAAAAGGCTGTTGAAGCCACAGAGGAACTAAACGTCTTCCTCCGGTACCCAAACCTGATATTAATGCAGTCCACGAGATAACTTTCCTTGACAGCAGTGATAAGCAGGAGGGTAAAAGTGTGCCCAAACTCCCTCCCAGCAGACATGCACAGAGGCTGCCCTGCTGAGCTGCTATCGCAGGAGAAATTTTTAAGTCAATCATATGAAAACCTCTGAAAACCTCTGCAGTATCCATCATGGAGTTTTATAGATTAATATGTTTTTTGTTATTTTTGTTTTCTCGCTGCTTGCTTCCCCATTTAGGTCATGCACTCTTCTTTGAGTCCTTACATGCCCTGCTTTCTGCTCTCTGCACAGGAAAGGAGCATCCTGGGCTACCAGTGTGCTCTATCGGATCCAGGATATTCTCAAAGTGTAATCAAAACATTAACTGAAAGCGACAAACAGGCAGAGCTCCCTGGAGCCTTCTGCCACCAGCTGCAACACTGAATTCAGTGGTAAACAACAAAGTAAAAACCACATTTATAAATTAAAATACTTCTGGACATGGATTAGCTTAGATATTTTGACAGAAACACAGTTTTATAGTTTTACACAGATTAACTGGCTGTCTTACCTTTTCATTAGGTACTGATATTCAACAAGAATTAACACTTAGGGAAAAGGGCTGAAAAGTCAGAAGAAGAACGCAGATAGAAGAATGCATCTCCCTAGGGAATTCACCAAAATTTTCTTTTGCAGATTAAGATATTACAAATCAACAGGTATATTTCCTAAAAAGTGTTAAAAAAAAAAAAAAAACCAAAAACACACACACAAAAAAACCCCCACAAACACACAAAACCAATAAAAACAATGTGTATTTCCTTCATACAGTGAAATGAAAGTCTGGTAAATTCCTAACCATCTCATTTCATCTTAACATTATCTACAGACACCATAAAGCTTTTATAGGTAGTTGTCCAGACACTGACAACATATTTAGTATGTCAACAAGCTACGTAGCAATAACAGATTATTAGATTTTTTTTTTTTTTTAATGCCTAGTGTTCCGACTGAAAAAGGCCATCGGCTAATATTTTCAAAAAAAAAAAAAGTTATTACATTTCCTAGTATTTTTATTTGGCCTTTTTCCAGAAAAAAAAAAAATCAATGAAATGGAATATTTACATATTCAGTACTTGCAGGAACTGTTACAAAACCAGACTATTTCCTTAACAGTAAAGTCTTTAAATTAGCAGTGATTTAGTTATGGAAGAAACTACAGCAATGGCTAAAAACTTTGCTCTTCATGACTATATCACAGATTTTAACAGTTCACCTAGTGACATAAACCCTTTCTTGCTCCCCAGGCAGGACTGACCTTTGTTTCCCTGCTATTTTGTTTTCTAGCACTACCAGGCCTTCCTTACCTGAGGGTCCTTATAATAATTTAGTATACAGGAAGAAGCTGAAAAGCAAGAATAGCAAGAGGCCTGGAGAAAATTAATTCAACATGAAGCCTGAATGGTATGCAAGAGGACTACAGAACAGCCAGTACAATTTTAAACCACATAAAACCATCACAAAGCATAAAAATTGAACCCTTCATATATATTTCGAGCCATCCATACTAAGATAGTTGAAGCTTGTCTCCATTAAGAGATGTGGCTGGAAGATTGCTACAGAGAGGTCAGAGAAACAAAAATAAGCATGATGATGGAAGAATTTATTAAAAAAAATAAATAACACAAAGGCACAGAAAGATGCTCAACTTGGACAAAGGAAAACATATTCTAAAGTCATCCCAGTGCAAGAAGAAAACTTTTCATGTAAATACTGACAGACTAAAAATTATAATAACAAGACTAAATTAATTAATAAAAAATGACATGTGTTTTTTTTTCCCTTTAGTTGTTCAGAAAGGACAAAATCATAAGCTAAGCAGGAAAAGAAAAAAACTTTACAGAAGTAGGTATCAAAGTAAAGTACATAAAGGGGATTCTGAACTAGGTGGGAGATGCCTTGGGTCAGAGTTTCTCAGTGTTTTCACACTGATGACACTAACCACACTCCAATTTTTTATCATAACAAGGCAGAAATCAAGAAAAAAAACGTCAGTGATAAACCTATAGAAATGTATCTACATTCAGAAACAACGACAGCAAACTTGACTTTGTGCAACGTTTTTTAAGGAGAAAAAAAAAGCAAGATATACTTGTTTTATGCTGTAATGAAAAATTTCAAGCTCCCACTGCAAGGCCCACTTTGAGATTCCCTCAACTATATTTAAGTGTCCATAGGTCTGTTAAGTAATGAGATATCTAACAGCCATTTCTGTTGCCAAACCATACATACCTAGTGTTACCTAAGACATACTAATGCAAGTGAGACACCTCCTGGGGCTTTTGGAGATGGCCCAGACCACTGGCAGCCCTGCACCCCCCTGGGAGTCCACAGACACACGGACAGACTTCAGATAGGCAGACTCAACAGCAGAAAGCCAACTTGTCGACATTACTCTTTCAGAGACTTCTACTCTTCTATGTTTGTCAGATTCACAGCTTTTTGTAAGCATTACCTGATAAATGCATACAGCCTTCTTACAAGGTTCATTAATTTTTTGCCAAATAGCAATAAAGTATCATTTTCTTTTTGCCAAATAGCAATAAAGTATCAAGCTCTGCTTTCAGTTAGCTTTTCTAGTGACAGAGAAACTAGGAAGAGAGTCCAGGTAGTATCAACTTATATTCGATTTACAGTTTAAAAAGCTGCAAACACATTACACAAATCATTTCAGCTTACCTTCACCAGAAACGGCAAAATAATAGTCTTTTCTAATTAACCTTCAAATCAGCAGCAATTGCTCTCAGATAACTTGTAATTTCCCAGATAGAAGCTAATTTTTAGTATTCTGAGCTGGACACGATCATCTTTCTCAATTACACATCATTGTTCACGTTTTTTTTTTTTTTTTGTTGGGTTGGTTTACCTAATTATTACCTGATATTCAGCCCTAGAGATTTTGCATGACTTGTTTCACACAAAAAAACCTTCCATATAATGATGACTACTAAATTGATATATCAAATGAGAAAACGTATTACTATACACAAATAGTCCATTTTTAATTCCATAGGAGCCTTTAAATAAACTAGAAAATATTTCTTTTAAAAACACTTCACAGTACTATAACTTTGTTAAAGTAATCAAAACAATACCATACTTGTAACATGCTTTCAGACAAAGCAGATCCACTAGGTTAGAAACATTTAAATCACATTTCAGTAATTTCCAACTTTTCCTGTGAGATTAGTTTATTTTTATTTAGTAGTATTTTTTGCAAGTTTTTGTTCCATTGAAACAATGGAAGGCTCATTCTGGAAAAAAAGAAAACAGGATCAGCGTTTAATTATTAAGTAGAGTATACAGTTGAGAAAAATAGTTTACAGAATAGCAAGTTTATTACCTCATACCACTGCTCCAGGAAAATAACTGGAGAAATATGAAAAATAAGGGAAGGAAAAATGTAAGCAAATAGTTAATTAACGAGTAACATTCCCATAGCAATCTGCTAGCAGGCATAAGTGTAGTGCCCCCCTCTGCTCCCACTCCCCCAGTTATTTAAAACTATAGTAATATCTAGAGTTTTTCCAAATGTCAAAACTTAGTTTCCATGGGTATTAGTCACACCCACTTCGCTGCCTTCTACAAGCATCAAACCCAACCTGAACACTGGAGGAAATTCTTTGAAAACCAGATCTTGAAGAGGATGGCATCACACCAGATATGCCCAAAACACAATGTTGTAACCAAGAAATGTGTCCAGCTGGAGAGATCGCAAAAAGCCAAGCGTGGATGTAAGGAGCATCGCAGCACAATCAACAGAGCACAGCAGAGCTAGCATTTCTCTTGTCCTCCTATGTATACTAGGAAATAAAATTACAAATGCTTAATACCATTGTGGAAGCCAGGTATGTTCTATTTTCTGTGAGGGACCTTCTGCAAATAGAATAGTTGCATTACTTACAAATATTTTTTTTTTAATTTATCATATAAATAACTATAAAAAAATCCCGTAAATGTTTTAGCTAGATAGTTTATAACTTGAAAAGATGCTGAATTTGGTGGCTCAGAACACCTGATGGCATGTGCCCTCATGGGGTGGAGGGACTTTGCCATACTGTGTCCTGCAGAGGAAGGGAGCCAGCTGTGTGCAAGATCCCTCTCCTCCCAGGACTGGGCTGAAAGCTCCTGATGAATGGGAACTGCATCACGTAGAGGAACCATAGGAGGCAATGTTTACAAAGAAAAATAAGTTCCCCTGTGTTTTGTCAAACATCTTTTAGTGAAAAAGGGTAGAAAGAGGAAGAGCTTAACTCCAAAAACTTATATCAAGAGATTTCAAATTAATTCTACCAGCTCTATCCTTATACGAAATTAAACTACTCTTGACATTTTTCTTTTTTTTTTTTTTTAAAGGAACAGATGTTCACAGAAGGAATTATACCTGTATCATGTCGGAAGCATGTATCTTAATTAAAATATTACATAAACACAGACTGGCCTGTGATGTTCCACGGCCTTTGTACCTGGAGTGCAGACAAAGTCTGCTCCTTTATCTAAACAGAAATATTTCTTCCCTTTCCTCAGCCCCCGTTTTATTAGCCCTGCAAACTACATCAGGACTGGAAGTTCAGGCTCAGTTTTTGATTCACAGTTTATCTGTCAGCACCATCACCACCAATATTACAGGCCAACTCATTCACTCAGCTGCTCCTCTTCAGCTTGACCAAAGCTGAAGTATAAATTGACTGATTTCCAAAAGAGTACATTTGTACAACATGGAAGATCAAACAGTCAAAGCTTTGTGTGTGATTGTACTGGCTTTTTTAATGTATTTTTTTTTTGTAGCTGTTCATCTGTTATTGCAGGACAGGAACATATTTTAAAAGGTTGTTTGATATTGTTTACAATAGCACTGAATTTTAAGTATAGAACAAGAAGATAAGGCTGACTTCTTCCATTTCCTTTCTTAGATGGTAGGTTTGATGATGCCCCAACAAAATTTAATGTAACCACTTCCAAGCAAATATGCTTAAAAATATTAACGTCTTTCAGTTTGCAGGGAGAAAGTAAATCTTACGGTCATGAGAACCCTTAATTTATTTGTATAGCAGAATTGTAAATGCAGGAGAAGACAGCTTACTGTAATGTAAATAAAGCCTTGCACACAGCGCTAACAGGACAAGTTTATTTAATATAACATATTATACTAAGTCATCATTGCTACCTTTCAGTTTATACTTCTATGGTAACAAACTGTTATAATAAACAGAACCCTTGTGTTAAAATCCAATACAAAGTAGCAACACTGATCTTTTTCAAACCTTACATACTGTTTAGCTCTTTACTCTTCACTTTCTACTTTTATTTACTAAAATCAGAGTTAGTTCAGTTATTGAAAAGAATAGTTCAGTTTACCTACAGTAATAGTTTAGTTGTTTTTTTAAAAAAAATCAGTAATCCAAAGTTTCAATTTTATTCATACTCGAACATTGATTAGCTGTATGTTTAGTTAAATTTGACCACATATACAGGTTCTGAAACCTACAGAAAAACAGTTATGTTTATATCCAAAGCCTAGAAAACAATAATGCTCAGTATATGTTCAGGCATTCTAAAGCTACGCTTGATTCTGATACTGTTGTATTCTATACATTAGAAAAAGAAAAACAATTCTCAAAACCCTTATGTTGTTGGATATCCAGACGCATACAACATTCAATAGCAGGTAAAATACATCCTTTAAATAAAGCCCATGTAGAGTACTTGGCACTAGAAGCACCAAGGTAACTACACGTCTGAACTCTAAAAACGGTGGAAGTTCATCATTTTGTGCTTTGGGTCCTCATTTGTAATACTGGAACAACAGAAGGAGCTACAGAAGAAACCTACCAGCCTGCTGAAGCTCAATTCATGATCCTTTGGAAAAAAAAGTAGAAAATAAAACTGACTAAATTCTCAGGTAAGAACTGTGAGAGAGCTGATAATGCTAGCTGATATCAGACTACTTCCAAGAATTCAGGATATTGGAGCAGCTGGTACAATAATGAGTGCATAGCTTCAATTATAGTTACCAACTCTCCTGGCACCCTGAACCCCTTAATTTTGGAGCCTACAATGCCAAAATTAGCAGGTATTTATGCTTAGGTTCTTTATATACAACTGAAGTTAACGTTTCTTTCTACCTTCAAAACAACAAGTACATTACACAAGTCTTTGGAAACACTCTACGGGTGCAGATTTAATTGATGAGGCAGGGTAGAAGGAAAACGGCTACAGAAGGGAAGGCATAAGGACATGCTGCTGCTTGTTCCTCTCCTCCCAGGGCAGAGCAAGCAGGGAAAGGCCACAGCACCCGCGCTTGCCCTAGCTGTTAGACACGCCATCTCACTTGCAGGTGCTGCAGAGATTCCGACTCATTCCTTCCTAGATCACCTCGAGCTCCTACTGAGGGGAGATAAGTCCAAGGTGGTGGAAGCTGAGGGTGCGTGGATGTGAAAGGACAGCTGGCTCAGCCTTCTTCACTAGGCTCTGCCTCCACACTGGGTACAGGCATCTTCTCCCACCCTAAGTCAATGGGGCCAGGCTCCTCCAAAGGGCTCCTTCCTGCCCTGAGCACCTGCACAGGCTCTGCAACCAGTCATTTATGAAATAATATTTAAAAAAAAAAAAGAGTACTTTTTCTGCCAGTATGCAAAAGAAAAAGATGGAAAGAGAAACATAGAAAGAAGTAAAAAGATAAGAGAGAGAGACAGAAAGAAAAAGCACATGGCCAAAGAGATAATACTGTGAGGGGAAAAAAAGATGTCCAAGTGTTTTCCCTTCAAGTACATAAGACTCTTTCGGATTTATTATTCAGACACATCAGACTTCAGCTCTTAAACAGAGGAGTTGCAGAGCTGTTCTGGGTCAGCTCTGACGTGTAAAAGTGACAGTCTTGCCCCATGGCCTCAACTCTGACACTGCAGGAGAGCTGCCAGACCTACGGTGACCTGAAGACACAGAACAACGGGGGTGAGGGGGAAAATGCTATCCAACACAAGGAGGGTTCAAAATTGCTGGGGGAAGGCGGTGTTGGGGTTTTTTGTTGTTGATTTTCTTCCCCTTCCTCCTGGAAGCACCTCCAAGTCAGAGGACTTTCTCCTGCACACCTCCAAGCAAAGCCTACCTTTGGGCCAGGCCCTGTTCAGGGTGCTGAGGCCTTGGCTGGGACCAGTTAGATTGATCTGGGCTGGCCCGGAAAAGCGAAAAAGCAAATAGCAATGTCAGCCATCACACCAAGAAATGCAGCCGCCCCAGGCAGGGTGCTGCCTGGGCAGGGGAAGGCTGAGCTGATGGGGAAGGCTCCACAGCCGGCCACCCTGAGGTGTTAAGTCACTGCCCTGCCATCTGCTGCTGGGTGTCATGAGCAGAAGAACCACTAACCACCTGCCATGCCCAGCCTGCTTAGTAAACACATCTCAGGTGAGATCACTGATCAGGACAGCTCTGCTGTGCTCCTGCAGGCACTGCACCCAGCCACTCCCTGACAAAGGCCAGGATTTACAGACAGGCTCAGCAAAAAGAGCTCTCTCCAAGGAACCAGAGGGTGAATGCTCCGGTCCAACAGACCCTGGTGTGGATGAAAACACCTAAATCCTTCAACTTTAGGTATTATTTTGCAATTTCTAGCCCTAGAAACCAAGAACAGGCAACACAGCACCAGGCACAGGCTCATGTGTTGGCGTTTTCCTCTCCCCAACCCTTCCCATTGGGCTTTACAGAAATTTTCTAAGGCCTTTTCCCCTCCCCAGGTTTGTCTCATCCTACTGCCTGAAAGTGCTTGCAGGAGATCATGGCACCACTCATAGCAGCTTGGGGTTGGGGTGGGAGAAAGCAGGCTGCCAAAAAGTGGGGTGTAACTCCAGCCCTCTTGGTTACAGGAGACACAGTCAACTAACCAAAGCCATGGGAATGCTCGGCTAGTAAAGATCATGGTTGCAGAAGAAGTGGGCAGATGGAGAAGAGAACCATCTGCCTGCTGGGTTTTCTTCTCCATACCCCAGGCTTTCCCTGCAGCCCAGGTATCCTGCAGCAGTTTGCAACCAGGGCTCAGCCTGAGGACCAGACAGGTAACCACAAGAGAGATCGCTGTCTCAGCCCTCTCCTGGAGCTTGTAGAAGGACATGAAAGCTCCCTCCCTCCCTCCAACATTTACATCTTTTCCAGATCTATGAGGACACAGGTTTAACTGCACAGCAGCACACCTCCCAAGTACTATTTCACAAATAACCTAACGGAGTCAATTATCTTATTTGTATTTGTCTTGTGTTTTCAAACTACTTCACAATTTCATTCTTAAAATACAATGGCCTTCTTGACAGCAGATAGCTCCTTTTGGGTAGAGAGAATGCATGGCTCATGCACACCTAGCTAATGCACATAGCCTGGTCTTTGTGCCTTATTCTTTGAAGTCAGACAGGTTTGTTTTGGAGTTTTCCATAATATTTTTTCTCTACAAGATATTTCTTCAGAAAGAACCACAACATTTTAGTCAAAGATTAGACAAAATCAGCAAGTTGTTAGTGATCTCTTTCTCATAAGCAGGGACCTTATACATCCCATTTTACCTTAAGCATTTATGGGAAATGTTGACCGGAAACTCAAAGATGTTTGTAACACCAGTCCTGTTTCTCTCTATTGTACAGTATGTACAGGACAGATAGATCTGTGTTTCTTTGGGGAAACAGCCCAGGGCGCAAAAAGTCCCTACATTTCTCAGTGCAGCTCTCTCCCTCCCTTTGAAAGCAGTTACACCAGCCACTGGAATTACTGCATGAGAAAGGCAGAGGCAAGAGAAAAGTTTATCTCAAATGTGAATGTGACCTTTGGACTTTGAGAAAATGGCCTAGGCCCTATTGAACTTAATGGTTAAAAGAATTAAGTCTCTAAATTCTTCTCTGAAACTTTGAACTAGAAAAGATCACCAGCTGCTACAGAGAAATCAATGTACATCAGATGCTCTGGTACAACTTCAGCTTAGAGTGCTCAGGGCAAACAGCACTAGTGCCTGCCTTTATTCCAGAAACAGTTTGTAAGGAACTACCAGGTTGCTTACCCCACCTTCTTCAGTGTGGGTTAATAAAACTTATATTGCAGGAGAGTTCAAAATTGTCACACCAATCCTTTCCTTGGAGTTTCTCAAAAACCCAAGTAGTACAGCTAAGACCAAAGGAAGCTTTTACAGAGCGGAAAAAGTTACCAGTATTACAGGGTAACAGAAGGGCCTAGTAGCTGTGGTCTCACGAGGTGGCTCAGCTCTACTACAGCCCTCAGATTACAGTTCAACAGCACCTGTGAGGAATAATCTATGAAGTTTCAATAAACTGTTTATCTCAATATGTTTTTCTTTTTCTGTATCCTTAACAATGAACATTAACTGATATTAACTGCATTGTTGCAATAGAAGCATGCAAAACTAGAAAAAAAATCATAAAGGTCTAGTATTCCTATTGCCAGGGAATAAAAGAACTGCTCCTGGTTGCAGACAATGCAAATCTTTGTGTAAAAAACTCAAATTTCAAGAGACACTGGGACTAGAAGGGAATTATAGATAGAGACAAACACCCTACCATAGTGTAAATAAGATCCTGAACTTGCAGCTTATGAAAGGCAAAGTACATTCCCTTATTCTCTAGTATATATAGTCACTATGTTTGTATAGAAAGATGTTTTTCTTATTTTTCCCTAGGCAGCAAGGCAAAGAGCCCTGGATACAGCCCCCCTCATAGAGACAAGTTAGCCTACTTTATCATACAGAGTCACCAAATGCATTTGGACTTTGTTGTTTCCTTAGTTTTTTTAGAGAAAGGACAAAAGTATTACAGCTTTGTTATATTTCTAAAAGTTTCAGAAAAAAAAAAAAAAGGAAGCACATAGACTTGCTTACTTAGTATTACAGTTTTAATTCAGGAACAAAATTTATCTGCAACAGGAGCTCTTGCAATATCCTTCCTAAAAGAAATCTTCTAACAGACACTTCTCAAAAATAACAAAATCAATTAATCTTGAGTTCTTTTTTCTTTGCATGCTTAACCGCCAGCAGTTCTCATCCATGCATCACAAAACTATTTTTGGGACAGGACCCAGTATCTGGACATGGACTTAAACTATCAGGTATTTGCCAGAGTCCCCAGAACATTTTACAGATGCTGCGGTAAATCATTTTTTGACATGCAGTTTAAAACCAAGCTACACTAACCTAAAAACAGTCCCAGAAAAGTAATAAAGGAGTTGGACATTTGCTTTGACAAAAAAAAAAAATGCTTCTTGTTAAAACACCCTCCTGAAGGAAGAGAGATTGTTCCCCCTCCACTACCACATAAAAGTCTTAAATTTTCCATAAACACATTTGTGCTAAATGCTCAGGATAACGAACAGCTGAAACACAGAGTTACAAAGGAATCACTCCTGCAAAGAGTGCAACGTAGCCATAGCCTTGGTTCTCATCAACAGAGAGAGCGCTAAGCAGCTCCACCAGCACAGGGAGAAAGTAAATCCTTTTCTCAGCCATGAACAAGCTTTTCCCTCTCTCCTTGAAAGTCCAAAGGCTGCTCTTAAACAGGCTGTATTAAAGGGAGAACTGTACCAATGGCTGGTGCTGCTACACTGCATACATGAGCATCCCTTCCAAGGAGGGGTCAAAGCCTCCCTCTCCAGGCACAACCTTGTACTTGAGGGGTTTAGTACAAAATGAGCCCCATGCCAGCATCACTTACCTCAGTCTCCACTACAAGTCCAATAGGATTGCCAAATTAAGTGATTCACATAAACTCATTTTAGAGTAAGAAAGTAAAGGCATTAACTAAATAATTCTTCCAAAATCAGAAAAATCATGCAATATATTCATGACCAGATCTCAACTTTCAATCCTGATTTCAGTGAAACAAGAACACTAAACAGGAGTTAAAACTATAACGAATACATAAACTAGCTTGGCAGAAGTCAGCCATGCATACATGTCACAGATAACTTGTAAGGTTTTTCAGAAAGTCAGGGATTAACTTTTGTCAGGATAGCAACTGTACATATTTTGCTGGAACAGTCAATATCACAAAATCATTGCTATGAGTACAAGGCAATCTCCTTTGTTAGTCACACAAACAGTTTTAAAGTGGTCGTTGATTGTGAGGCTGTTTCTAAAGGCTCTTAAAAATCTGTGCCTTACCACTTATTCAAATAAATAGAAAAACATAACAAAGATGTATGACCAACTAAAACTCCAGTCCCTAAAATGAACAGCAAGGTTCCTATTGGTCACAGCTGGTCTGACTTATCTTACCTACTATTAGCATGAAGGAAAGAAGGCAGTTATTGGAAATACGTATAAAAAGAAAAACAATCCTAACAGGATGAAAAGCAACACCTTAGAGCTTAATTTTAAGACCTTATTAACCTTGCGTTTTCTGCCCTTTTTTTTTTTTTCTATGGTTACAATACCAGAGGAAAGACTCCTGTGCTATATTAGATTAAAGTACTGACTTGGGAACGATCATTCCCAAATTGTAGTTCCAGCTCTAGTACTCAAATACTGCAGCAGGGCAATTCAATTAACCTTCCTCTGTATTTGCTTACCTTCCTGTGTAATGGGGATAATATCTGCAGAAAAGGGCTCTATAAAGCTTAATCTTTATAAAGCTCCTAAGATGAAATGGAAATGTGCCACACAAAATGAAATGTACACAAATAAAAAGGGCATAAATAAGCCACTTAAACTAGAGCTAGTTGGAAAAAACTACAATCAAACAATTATCCACCAGAGAATGCCGCTTTATTGAAATCAAAATGCTTCACAAAAAAATCACATTCACTGTGCTGGCATTTAACTTCAAAAGATTTCTTTCCTTGACAGTTTTGGAAGTGTGTGAGTGGGTTCACTTGTAATTGGAATGAAAAAAAATTTAAAGTGCTCCATAAAGTGGCATTTATTTTCAATAATGTTATTTTTAAAATGCTGATATACATTATGCACTCCAGAAATTTTAGGTCAAAAACTTTTAACTTTGCTTTAAAACATTTTATTGTCTTCCAATTGAGTTCTGAATAAAGTTCTTTGTAATCTGAATATCTGGAAAACTTAATCTTCAGTTTCAGTGTTAACAACAAAATTTTCAATTGCATGCTGCCACACCTTGATACGTCTCTTGCAAAGTCAGTCTGTATCTTTACATTTAATTAGAAATATTCTTAATAGGTTTTAAAATAATTTAATTTTTATATTTAAGGAATTATTCATTAAATTTAACACACTGATGAATCCCAAGACTTTAATGGTTTTGTTTTCCCCCTTCAGTTAATTTCTCTCCAGCCACAAACCGAACAAGGAGTAAGGAGGACAGTCAGTGCAGACCTTAGCGAATTATACAGAGTTATTACCTCAGACTTCTGCAACTCATCATGTTTTTTTAACTGAAATAAGCATGATTATCAGTACCCTGAAGCACACTTAAAAAACATCATGATACATTTGTTTGCACTAGAGTTTCTCCACAAGGGATACCTCTTTCAAGCAAGATGCTTAAACCAATCTTTTTGTCCTATCATTTAAGAAAGATTTTTATGCTTGGTCCTATGAGGTAGTTTGGCCCAGATCAACAAATGGACTAGAAAAAATTTAGGTACATAGATTGAAATCAGAAGCCTTCCAATATCCTGCCTAGTCCCTGAGCCCTTGTGGGATTTAGATTTTCACAAACAAACATCCTTACATGCCCAGCATCCAATTCCATACGTGCCTTCAATGTCCAACAATGCCAAACAAATGTCTCCTATCTTAACTCCTCACCAATCTTCAAACTATCCACTAAACCGAGCCCCCCACTACCTTACAAGCACTTACATATCTTTTCATTAAGCCCCCCTCTCCCCCCTCCAAAAAGGGAGGGGACGAGAGGCACAGAAAAGAGGTGGTACGGTGATACTCCATCCGGTGCCCCTTAAGCAATAGCTCCCTGGCTAGAGGAATTGCTCAAGATTACGTTATGGTCCCTCAGGCAAGGATGGGTACCCAGGTTTCCCTTTCTTGCATATATAAGTGCTCTGGGACCCAATCAAATGCTTGCCTACTCCTGAATACAAAAGTCTCACTCTCGACATTTCAACAGCTGCTGCTTCCTTTCCAGTGCAGAATGAAAAGGTTTGAAGGTCTTCTGTTTTTAATTTTAGCTACAAAATTTGAAGTATGCAAAAAGCTCCAATCTTTACTCATAACAGAGAATTACCCACCCATTTCCAATGACCCGACTGCTGCCTGCATGCTATAAAAACATCAGATTTTTCAATAAAACAGTCAAATCCTTTTTACCAAAAATATGAATGAAAACTGGTTTGAATTAGATTTGTGAAATCACCTGCAAACACTCATTTGCCTACAGTTTAAGATTATATTTAGTCTAACAAGATGCATTTTAAAGTATACAAAAATAAATTTTAAATATTTAAAAATTTAACCTTAAACAACAGTTTCCTTACAGACATAGGCCATTCCAAGTATTTAAATCAAGTAGACAAAGCTTTATTTTCTAATTATTCAAGACTGGTGATTCAGGGCATCAACACACCCTCCACAGCTGAAACACTCTGTGTGACAAAGTTGAAGAAAAAATATTAATTGGCAGTCAGATGTGGTTGGATAGTGATTCCAAAAGACCTCTGACAAATTTGCCTTCTCTTGGCTTACTCAGATGCTGCAAATAGGTAACCCACAGTAATCAACCAGGTTCACACTTTCAGCTCCTTGCAAATTCAAGGAAAAACACAGCTCAGCTGAACTATAGTAACTCATTAAGGCGCGGTACTTGAGCTAAATATTTGGGTCCTATAAAGAAAGTGTAGCAAAATCTAGCTTACTAACATTGAATTGTTTGTTTAAGCAACATTACTATTTTGCCATCTGCCTAATTAGATCAGAAGACCAACAAGGAAATAAAGTTACTCACTCTAGCCAGAAGTATGACTGGCTGGAAAAGTTTAGGAAGACGTAATCACGAACACTAATGAATCTATATCCTTCAAGGTATTTTTAAAATCAACATTAAACACACAAGTCACGTTTTTAACACAACAATTCAGAGTTTGTCTGGGTGAAAAAGTATTCACAATTTGATATAACTGGTACTTCTGTGGTTCACACCAATGGAGCTGTACATCAGCCTTTACTAGACAGTTTATATACACATTGTTTATGACTGTAGTTGTATTCATAGTTTGGTGTCTTATATGCACAAGTCTCAGAGAGTACTTTTAGTAAGAGGCAACAGAGAGCAATGCAGAGGTGGACCCTCTGGGATGAAACTGCAATGCAGCTGTCAAACCAACACACACGAGAAGACTGGCCTCAGGAAGGAGGGAAAGGGCCCGTGTGTGCTGCTGAGGACCCAGCCTCCAGACAGCATCACCACAGCAGCACAGTAGGGACCAATACTGGAAAACCTCTGGTCTCAAAAAAGACAGTTGCACTTTTTGTGGAACTCTTCCTGATCAGAGCATCATCCTAAAGCATTCACATTTACTTCTGCTTGGCTGCCCTTTCACCCCCCTGCCCCTTCTTAATGTTTAAGACTACTGGCTTTTCAAACAGGCCTCTTTCACCATTATGTGCATATCATTTGTAGCTATGAAGGTAGCTGATGTGATCTTCAGTCACTGTATATTTATTGTTTTATTTTTCTCTGTGGTGCAATGCCCTTGCATTTGTTCATTTGCTTTTGTTTCTTTAAGTTTACTTTATATAAAACATCCCTACTTACAGAATCAGATGTCATCAGAAAATAGAGGAGGGACTAAGTAAGCTTCTGATGTCCTCTCTAGCGTTAAACTTAAACTGCTGTGTATAGTCACACTGTTGTAGTCTCTACCCGCACTCAGCCATCAAGTGTACTGCTTTTTTCTGTCAACTGCAAATTCGATTTAGCTATTGTACCACCTAACTTTTACTTATGCTCACATGAGTAATTTTACCTTCAACTGATTCAACTTCGGCTATCTAACAATTAATGTTTCAGTGTCTAACAAATAAACAACAAGCATGTTCCATCATGTGCAGGAAAATTATTCCAAGTAGGGGATGTAGTAGTTTATTAAACAAATCACTACATTTTGCAGGATATGTATACTTCTGTTTCTTTTTTTAGGTTCTTTTCCGCTAGTTTTTATAAAATCATAACCATCCTACAAATCCAGGCTCTCTGTCCAAAGAGAAAGTACTGCTTATGCCAGTATGCGTGCCTCTCTGCCCCATGCTTCATGCTGCTCCTTTCAAGCAAACTGTTTGCATTTTGGAGATTCCTCCAAAGACTTTTTCCTTTGCCTTGCTTCTGTTTGTTTCTTTGGGTTGGATGCTATGCATGTTTTGGATGGAAAATTAGTTAACGTCATTATGTCAGAAATCTATTATTGTTGTCAGAAATCTAAAATATTCTTACTGTATTTTTCCCCCTAAAAGGAAACTGAGATTTTTCAGACTGGTTCTTAGATATCATCACCTTCAGGCATCAATACAGAGGTTGTACTCACACGCTTCACAGTCCCATTTTTCATCAGTCTCAAATATGCAAATAAAATCAAGCAGATCTTTGAGCTTTTATATGAAGCTAATAGCACAAATATTTCAAGTACTGTGTTAGTCATATTTCTGTAATAAACTGACATCTGTTTTGTTGTTCTTTCCTTAATTGCACACTAGCAAACAGCTATTGGCTCAGCAAAATACAAAGAGGTACCACCTTCCTGCAGGTCTTCCCTTTCAGTAATTATGCTTCTCTTTACATGGCAGCACACGGCAGAAAGCCCTGAGTAAGGAGTAGAACTAAAGTTTAAAAAAAAAAATTACTTTTTTTAGTAAAATCCATTACTAACCTGTTTACAGATACAGCTTTTTATTTCTACAGCACTTCTATTACTATGAAATCTTTAATACAGCAGGTAGCACGATGAGGAGAGGGGACACGTGCTCACAAATTTCTAATAAGAAAATGCATAATGCACAGAGGCAGGAGTACTGCATATGCTATTACAACTTTCATAACAAACGCCCATCCCACACTACCCCTTTCATATAGTGGATAAGGAAGATATGAACACATGATCTTTTAGATCTCTTTTTGCCTTCCATGGCGATGGAGTAGCTGCAAGAAGAATACACAAAGTGAGCGGCTGCACCATAGACTCCTGAAGATGCTCATAGCTAACACAGGATTTCTTTAAAATATTTTTTTCCCTAAGAATGCCTTTCTGCCCACACTTTTCTGTGCCACTAGTTGTAACATTGTTTGCATTGCCACAGGACAATGGCAGGTGCAGTACTGTGGTTCCTGAGTTACCTGCGCATCTCTCAAGCAAAACTGTGCCCTACTAAGGAAGTCGGTTTTAACAGATACTACTATGTATTTTGCACATTCATGCCAAAAGTATTATGAGATCAAAGTGTGATAAACAGCTGACATTTGAACCATTTCAAACACTCACTAAAATGATTTAGTATAGCATCATAATGCTAGTTACATCAACATTATAAATGAGATCAGAGTCTTGGGTCAAGATGGATTGTGAACTACCCAGAATAACCAACCTCAGTTTGCAGAGTAGAGACAAGAGCACCGACTCTCCTGGCTCCCAGCCAATCCCACCTTCCATTTACTAAAAGCTTTTAGGCTAAGGAGGAAGGAGTGGATTGCCTGGCTTTTTTTTTTTTATCCTTTTTTAAATGATGATATATCACCATAGATAATTGACACTTAGCATAACAAACAGGCCAAGAATATTTTGTTCCTTTTTTTTTTTTTTTGAATCAGCTACACAGTAAATGAGAAAGCAATGGCAGAGTTTGCCACGTGCAGGTATGCAACAAAATAAGGGAAAAAAGTGTTGATGGTAGCTGCAACAGTGCTACACACCTAAATATTTTGAAGCCAAGAACAGTTAAGAGGCCTGCAGAGATACTCAAGTACAGATCAACTGTGTTCTAAAAAGTTCGCTGGAAAAGCAAATGTCTGGGAGGTGGGAGCATGATGCAGTTCAAAGCACCTTCACAGAACTCAAGTAGAAACTTTCAGTTTGAGAGCTCTTTTTCTTAGGAGGAACACAGAGTACTTGAGAAAAAATTCTGAAATCTTGATGTTCTGCCTTGCTACCATCCAAATCCACAATACGACAAGATTTTTCTCAGCATTTATCATGCAAAAACTTCAAGAAATTCATGATGCAAACAGGCAGAAAGTCAGATAGGGACAAAAAAGGCACATAAGAGACCCAAGACAATGATCAGCAGGAAAAGATTTAACTGTTGAACAGAGAATAATGCAAAAATAAGTTCTTAGCCCACATACACGTACTGACCTCAGGAAACGCACTGCATGTGAGGTAGAAGAGAAAAAAAACAGTAAGTTTCAAAATGCTATGGAAGTCTGCTTTCAATAAATACACAACATTGTTTCCTGAACTAAAAAAAAAACCCACAACACCTCATACTAAAGGAGACCCCCAAAACCTCAACCCACAGATATTAATAGCATAATGATAGAACAAACCATGAGGTGCACACCGGCACACAAGCCTTACCTTTCCTTTATCTTTCTCCCTTCCACAGGGTGGAAGAGTATAAAAAGAATACTACTGACAATATTGCTGTGTGATCAGTGCTGAAAGACAACTGACTCAATCTTCTTTCTTTAAATGCAACAAGATTTCTATTGTACTAAAATATTCAAAACAGCTACTGAATTAATGTTACCTGAACTAATTTTTGATTCCTTATTTTTAAAAAAATTACTTAAATGATATAATGGAGACAAATCTGACAGACAGCTGCATTTTGACATTTTCTTTTCAATTGTCCACAGGCCACACATCTACTCAGAGATGCTGAATGGGAACTGATGAAGGCAAACAGAAGTTTTCTTCTTGAACTCCATCTCTTTCATCAGAAAAATTGTAAGGAAGTGGCCAGTCCCAGCTGCTCAGGGTTGAAGAGTCCCTGGCACCATCTGTGCACATGCAGCAGGGGGAGAAAAAGACATCACTTGTGGATACAAACCAAGACAGATCTCCCTATGCTCTGCTGCTCCCATTTGGGGTTGTTGTGACAAGGTGAAAGACCAACAGTGGTTTGGGAAGTTCAACTAAGAAAAACCACCAAAAGCCCCACACAACTACCAGAAATGATTAACATTAATGAAAGATTCTTTAGGCAAGTAGTTTACTGCTAGGGTAATACCAGAAGCAACTGAAACATCAGCTTTTTTAATTGAACCTCATTAAATTTTTAACATATTTTTGTGGTCTTAAAGCACAGGGGATCTTTCTTGACTGAATCTTCTTTAAGTGAATAGAAATTATTTAAGACTTACAATTTTAATCCTTACTTAGGCATTAATATATGAATTAATCACAGTTTCTTGGAAGGAAACTTTAAATTTAATGTCTTCTGATTATTAGTGCAAGGTGAAAGATTCCTCTAGAGTTCTCCAAATCAACTAGCACATTGAGGTTAATGTGTCATCATCTTCAATTCTTCTGAACCAGCAAGGGTTTAGACTAGGGCCTTGATTAATTCTTCCTTTGTATTACCCTTTGATTTCTCATCAAACAGTAATATGGAGAGGTATGGACAGGTATTTCTGCAACACAACTTGTAAGAGTAGGAGGAAGGGGACACAGATTTGGGAAGATGCATTTTATTAATTTTAAATTTCATGAAAAAAAAAAATGTTTTCCCACCAGCACTTTCCAGATTTCTGTTCAAATAGTTGAAGTTAGAGCTTCAGCACAAAACCAAATTACACCACAAAGTAAACTCTGTGAGCTTATTTTCCACAAGAAGATAATACTTTAGAAAAAATACTCTGAGTAATTAGCTTTAACAAGTAGTACTCAAAGACTAATAAAAATACTCAATGCCACTAATACTGCTTCTTAGAAACATCTCAATACACAGACTATGCAAAGATAAAAATGCAAATTTTTACCCTTTCTGAATTTTTTTCATACAGATGCTCAAATAGGAGGATTTTTAATATCATTTTCAAAATATAAAGACAATGCAAAAAAATTTAGACTTAAACTGAATCAAAGTTTTCAGAAGAGGGTGTATTTTTTTTCCCTTTTTTCTTGCGGTAATAGTAGCAGTTACTCTATAAAATGAATTCAATCATATGCTATGATGACATAATCAGAAAGTTGTCTGTGATCAGAGATGCTGGAGGCATAAAACAATGGGTCCAATAGCAATGGTAAGCAATGCAATGAAACTGAACTACATTTTAACCAAAACCATCATTTGTCATACAATTCCTGTATAGAC
The DNA here is from genome assembly GCA_033628505.1 of Tringa tobata. Lineage (NCBI taxonomy): Eukaryota > Metazoa > Chordata > Aves > Charadriiformes > Scolopacidae > Tringa > Tringa tobata. Next base: position 2,958,874 of record JAHREE010000183.1, read on the forward strand.
AAATTAGTCATAGAATGGCCTGGGTTGGAAGGGAACTTTAAAGGTCACCTAGTCCAATTCTCCTGTAAAGAGCAGGGACATCTTCAAGGTTGCTCAGAGCTCCTACCAACCTGACGTAGAATGATCCCAGGGATGGGGCATCACAGTCAATTGAACAGTAAAACATTAAGAACATTCCTTTGAGGTATAAACGTTTAATCAAACTTAGGGTCGGAAATCAGTATTTCTTTACATAGGCATTTACATTTTATTCATATAGATATATAAGAATATCCAAAAAGAATATATGTAGGAATATATATACCAGTGCTCGTGTGTGTGTATATATATATAATGAATATACAAATATCACTAGCATTTTCTTCTACAGCACCACCTAGGGGATCTGAACTCGATTACTGGCCCTTTCAAAGTCCAAGTCTTTCAGACTGGGGATCCCAGCCCTGTGACTGACGTCTGACTTCCTCAATTTTAGAAACCGGCTGCTTCAACTGTATAATTCCTTTGATTTCACTGGCATAGTTGTTTACTGTTTTGATAAAATGCGTAGACAGCATAATTGTCAATTATTTCATCTTTGTTTCCTAGGTCATTAACAAAAATTATTTTAAGCTCTGAAGAGATGGACAGGCTTCTTTTTGAAGAGCCACTTTTGAGATGGCAGCCTATTCTTAATCCATTTAGCATACACTTTGTTGATAATGTAGTTAGTGCAATAAAGTGATGCACACATTCCCAACTTCCATTCTTTGCTTCCGGGACTGCTTACGCATTTTATATTAGGACTCACTAGAAATAATGTATAACCTGTCCTGGAAGCAAGGAACGGAAGCTGCTCTCTCCTTTCCCAATGAAGGCTAATGGACTGCAGAAGTCATGCTGCCTCTTCTGCCTTCCATTCAGTACAGGTAAAGTACCTCCCAGCAAAGGAACAGCTTTCAACATTTCAGGGTGTTACAGTGGACTGATCTTACGTCTGTCTTCCTCAAGCAGGTGATGTGATACTCAGGCTCCTCACGTGGTTTCCCTTTGTGTGACCTTCCTTCTCTTCTTGGCTGTGCAGCCTGGGCTGACTTCCCAGCACCAGTCTTCACCAGCTCTTTTTAAGCCCTTGCCACGGCAGCCAGAAATCTCAGAGGTGCCTGGAGCCGCATAAAGCTTTGGTAAGTCTCAAGGAATCAAAGGAAGAAATGTTCTCTTTCAATTTACAGAAAAAGACCAACAATCAGAAAGCTTTCTAATATTTTTATTTTCCCTCCAGTTCACAATCATTCACTGCAGAAAACATTGGTTTTGTATTCCTCCCTTCACAAAGCACTTAAGTGCTACTAGTGGGTATACAGCCTTCCACATGCTGTTTCACTTTTCCCTGTATAGTGGAGGAAATATTACACTATCAAGACATTTTTAGCCTCTGTCACTTAACAAGCAAGGTATTAAGTGTCTTTAGACAGGGCTTCCTGAATTCTGTCCGACCTGCAATTCAGGTGCTTATTTTTCTCTTGCGGAAAGTCTTTCACTAGAGACTAAAAATACTAGCATAAAGCAGAATTATTCAAAGGAACAGTAACATTAAAATACATCGGGCGGGAGTAAGGGTCTACACTCCCCTATGGATGAAACCTAAGCCCCTTATCTTCCAGACTTTCCATCAGTGTGCCTTAAGTACTCTACATAGGCAAAGAGTGGACTAAATGAACTAGTTACATTTGAATTCACCTCCAGGATGAATTTAAAAAACAAATAAAGAACAACTTTTACAAAATAAACAGTTTTTAGCAAATGGCGCATTTTACTTTCGGTCTGCTTTGATTTCTGAAAGCCAGGACACAACATGCTAACTGCCATATATTATACAGATAAAAGTCAGTACTGGAAACAAAGAAGCAACTCTTATAATATATCACAATCACTCAGAGATTAAAATGTCAATCTCAATTTTATTTTTTTCTGATTAAGCATTCCTTCTTCCTCTACAAAATTTCAGAATAAGATATAAATGTCTTATCCCAAGAAGTATTTCAGACTAAAAAAGTTGACTAGACTTTCATTAGATTATGAACAGAAATGGAGGTCCTAAAGAAACAAGCAAAAACTGCAAATCTCTCTTTTACTTTGCATCCAATAAATGAAACATCTCCTAAATGTATCTTTTAGAGATCACCCACAAATCAGAAGTATCACTTTTAAATTACTTCTAAGAGCACTAAATTTCAACATATTTCAAACTAAACAAACCTGCTATCTTTTGATACAAGCACCTTTGAAGGTAGTTCTAGATGCTGGCCACAGTTTTAGTCGAACACTTAGATTCTTACCAGTATTTTCAAGTTTTCCCATGAATATCTGAAACGGCCATAATGATTTATTCTTTCACAGGTAACTAATCCCATACGCTAAAAGTATAGATTTCTAAAAAACAAATTCTTAATTATTTTTTTTCAGATATATTTTTCCAAAATATATTAAAAAAAAAACCTCTGTCTTTTCAATTTACTGTATTCTATTTCCCAAAAATTACATTTTTATTTTCTATTAATGGGTATATATATTTTTACATAGGTGGTTTGAAACTAAACAGCTTTTCAAGAAAAGAACACACTGAAAATTAAGAACAAGATATACAATCAATTTATTTTAAGACAGATGCGTGTACATGTGAGAAGATTACCATATGGTGATGACACCTTTGTTTATGCTTTTAATAAAATAAACAAAAGTAGTCTACCATAGCCAAAGAGGAAAAACAATGGTAATCATGTGAAGTAAAAATATTTTCTAGCAAAACAACTATTAATGACTATACAGTAACAAAACAAGAGAGAGGTGTACGGGTAAGGAAATTTTGAGAGAAAAGTGTCATGCTCTTTCCTCGCGTGTATTAACAAATGATACCACCTGTCTGAAGTCAGCTTCATCTAGTCTTAAGAAGACTAAGAATAGCATACACAAATTGAACCGATGTATCTCACTGACTTTACAGAATCTCACCTGTAAATTACTTTTTAGAACTAGAACTTTTTTTTTTTAAGTTATATGACAGCTTGAATGCTTTCATAGCATTCCATAGTTTTTAACAAATTCATACATTGACAAAGCATAACTATATAAAACATTGTACAGTAAAAATAAGCTTGATACTTCACATCATGCAAAAAGGTGCAACAAATTCTCAGCTTTGGTAGGGCAACAAGAAAACCAGAGTTTGCATTACGTAGGCATTTAAGTGGAAGAGAACAAGCAGTGTCCACACAGTGGTATCTTTATGGAAATTGACATTCATAGGTGTCAGTACTGCACCAAAACCCCATGAACTTGTTAGTCAGAACCATTACACAGGAGGAAACTTCAAGTTATACTCTCAAAAACAGTTCTTTGTTAATTTCTAAACAGATATTTGATGTCATTCATAGGGATGAGCCTTAATCTTGAACTAAAAGCAAAATTTCATTTTAAACAACTATATCATGCTTGCAGTTTAAATGCACCATCTCCTAAACTGTCGTATGTGTAGATTTCTACATTTCCTATGTATGGCCTCAGAGATTGCTCTGCTTCAGGAGCAAGTGAGGTGATCCTTGTAGTCTTTAAAGGTTCAGCTTCAATCACACCCAGTCTGCTCACAGCAACAGCTTTCCTCCTGACTGCTACTATTTCATCTCACCATACATGGATATTACCAGACTAGCATAAATATGCTTATAGTATAATTTATCCCAGTTCAGTAACTAAAGTAGAGATACAGAAACATAGAATTATCCATGTCACGTGTTTCATAGAAAATTCTTATTGCAATGATAATAGTATCAATTTCTCAAGTGTATAGCAAAATGGATTATTAAAATGTAACATTTGTCAGTATTTTTGAGACATGTTCTGTACAGTAAACATATTGCTCAGATTACATATTGCGCAGAGTACTCCATATTCACTCCAACTCAAAATGGTTTCTGCTAATAATAAAAATAAACTTTGTTTAAACCAGCTATGCAAGACAAGAGAATCATTCCTCTGTTCACAAAAATAATTTTAAACCTTTAGCTCACCTGGTGCAGCTTTTCACTTTGCCAGATGATAATTAATTAAAATAGAACTTGAAGAAACAAGAGAATTAAAAAGAAAAGGTCCATGCTACAGAAAATTCAAGCCATGTTAAACTGAGAATGTCTTCCAAAAATGTAATGTTTTGATTCAGGCTCCTCTAGTACTGATATTATATCTCTAGACTCAAAATAAATTTAACTTTGATCCATGCATTCTTGCCTTGTAGTCCATCATTGTTTCAGAGTTCAAAACAGCAAAGTAAAAAGATGACTTCAGAAAAGATAAACACTTCTCTAACACTAACTTAACATGATTGCAAAGAAAGCACTAAAAACCAAACCAAACCAAAAACCCACACAAACAAAAAACCAAAAAAACCTAAAATCCTCAAACCCCCACCATTCTCTCTCAGTTCTTGTGTAGACGCTGCAAACCTGAAAGATTTAAACAGTTGGAGCAGCCCTAACAACGCTCATATACCTGGATAGTAAGAGCCACTAGCTTTTCCCCTTAAGATTTTTTTTATACAGGTATCAGGAAGACATTTCAGTCCAGCATTATAAATTTAATTGGACCCTGTTTCTATAAATTCATTAATTTATATTGGCTCTTATAGAGGAAGAATTCAGCATATATTTTCCTAGAGCATGCTGCTGGGAAAGGACAACATTTCAATCAACTTTAGCTTAATTCATCTCAGTTGAGCACCTGATGATCAACAGCACGTTCAACTTATTTCTCACAGATCTACTCTGGCACCCTGGAAAAGGCTATTCAGTGTCCAGTGTGACAAATTGAGATCATTATGAGCTTCATATGATTGTTTTATAACTCTCCTACCACTGATTAGTATTTCTAGTTGACTGTTATCTCTGTGGCAAAGCAGCAAACCAAACTTGACATGCAATTGCAGGCACCTTATCTTCAGCTAAATACACATCAAAAATAAGAGTTGAGAAAGAGTACACCAGTAGTTACAATTTATATTTTGACTCTGGGCAAAAAGCCACCATCCTGAAAAAAAAAAAAAAAAAAAAAAAAGGAAAATATAAACAAACAGATGTGTTTAGAACATAATAGCACCTAAAGAGAAGTTTGAGTGAGACCACAGTTTTTCTAGACCCTAGATGTACAAACCACCTAGGAGAAACCAAAAAGCAGGTAAGGGAGAGATGATGCAAAACGCAGTATTACAATTTTTAGTCAAATGTTTTTCTCATTATTTGGTTCCCATCACAGAAGCCAACAGAGACTTTGAATGAAATAGTGAAGGTTCCCAGCTCCTGCCTTCTCAGACAAGCATCCACCCCCTCCTGTCACCTCAGGGAAACGACACCAGTGTTTTACAATCATACTCATCTCTGAAAGAAGCAATGAAGCTACAGTGAAGTCTTACAAAAGCAGTTTATAACCCCAAAATTGAACTTCAACTTGAAAGCTGTTTCAGTTTACATTTCAACTCTTTGTTTCACCCATGGAAGTTTCCACTTGTTGCTTAAAATAGCAAAGACGGAACATTTTTGTTTACTTCCACACAAGAACAAAATTCCCCAAGACATCAAGGCAATGAAAAATATATGTACACGAGAGAGTGGAACAGCTTCTGTGATCAAATTATTCACATACTTTGTATATGAAATTAAGTATAGCAGGGAGAGCTTTCTGTTGTTACTGTTTTGTCCACTGGTAGAAAGTAATTATTGACAAATTTATGAATGTAATTTTCCTATTCTTTCAAACACTTACATAAAAAGATAAGAAAATTATCTAAGAAATGCAACTATTGTACCTATATTAATCTATAAGTATGCATACATGCCCAGATAACTTAGCCTTGACCCATTCCATTCTTTTAAATGTAATTGTGTAGGACTCACAGAGAAAAGATCTCTATTCCTCCTACTCCCACTTGCTCATCACCACAAGGAAGCTATCATCTGGTCCTATGAGCAAAAAACCTCTCACATAACTGTATGTGACAACCAGAAGAGAATTTTGAGCTTCTGGAGACATCTATGCACATGTACTTAGAACTGAAGAGAAGAGCAGTCACCATTTATGGAAGCTTCTGCCAGACTCCTGCAATCCTGGAACAAGTAGGGGTTGCAGAACTGTACTTATATACACGTACATTTATGTACTTAGTCATTACCCCTGAAAGAAGATGCCAGTAAACAACTCCCAAGAAAATAACCTCTACTAAGATTACACATGAAAGGTTTTGGGTTGGATTTTTGTTTTGGGGTTTTTTTCCAATATTTTTTGCTGTGATTTTGTCAGCAAAGAATTTAATTTGCTTTATGTCTTGAAGTGACTCAACTTTTAATCCTCTCACATTGTTTCCTATATAAACACACAAGAAACTCAGAAGTATAAATCTTTTGTCTTTTAAATAAAACTGTGAAGCCAACAGATTTCATTAATTTGGCAAGGGGGAGAGGCAGGGAGAGGGGTCAACCTGAATTACTATTTTTCAATTATTTTTTTTCTGGCAAAATAGAGACCAAACTGAATTGACTTCCATCAAACAAATACATTATATTCAACCAGATAGGAAAAGGCATGTAAATAAAGACTTAAATTTACAATTGTCACTCAGGCTGAACAGTATTCTCAGAGGCAGCATGGAATTGAACCTGTGGGTTCAATATACATTTCTAACTTCCCAAGAATATATCTAAGTTTGATATTATACTGTTTTCCCTGGCAGTGCTTTTTCCAAAGGCTTTGAATGATTAACAGGAACGATGTACACGGAGATTGTCAGTCCCAGATGTGCTCCTGCCCTTACTGCACAGACTAGCCAGCTACTCCTGAGGTAGCTCCAGGATTTCTGCATTTTATCTTCAAACGTTTTCGGGCAAAACAGTGGTTACTTCAATTCCCCTGAACCCCAGGCCAAAACGTGATACTTGGAGGGCTGATCAGTGGTATGCATGGTGACAGTAGGGGGCACAGCTACAGGACAGCCATCTCCCAAGTCACTCACATGCAACTCTTCCCTTTGTGAGACACAGGCACTAGACCTTCACATCGAAGCTATACTATGTGATATGAAACATATGGATAAAGAAAACATCTGACTTGCTATTAGGACAGAAAGAGGGATGCTTGCTAAGGAAGGAAGAGGGATGTGACAGCAAGGCTGCAGTTCTTGCTCATGTAGATGCTAGTTGGTTACACGAGGTGTAACCAATGACCTGCAAGCAATGTTAACCGGAAGAGCTGGATGTTTGGTGCAGTCTCGAAGGAAATAACCACAACAACGTTCAAAGCTCCTTAAAACAAACATGTAACACTACCTCATATGGTGAGTGAATGATCTAGCCTAAGCTAATGATTTTTCCTTTCTTATCCAGTGATGTTGTTACCAGTGATGAGTTTTATGGATGTGCAGGCATTGAGCTAGGATGCTTTAAGCACTCCTGGTCCAAAATCTTCTCCTGAGAACACATTTTTTACCTGATCAATTCATGTCTTGACCTGCAAAGACATTTCAACCAGCCCTTGGGCTAAAGAGCAAATCTACCCAATCCAAAGAAATTTTGTCACTTTACTTGCTAAGAAAGTAGAACAGCTCTTAAATTATCTTCCCTGTTTCTTTTTCGGTATTCAACCTGACTGCTTTCTACAGTTAAAAGTAATTGCATAGCAGAAACTCTTCCATTTACCCCAAAAGGGGATTAGGGCTTCTTGGAAACATTTTTAAAATAAACAGTTTCCTTACCCTGTTTAAAGAATGATTGTTTAAGCCATGGAGTCAAAATGACTCAGAGGAGTTGTATGTGTCATTGTACAATATTCAGCACGATCTACAATGTGACCAGGCAGAATGACCTGTATTAATCATGGGCCAAAGTATAATTAAGGTAAAATTAATGGACTGTGATGGTCTAGCAGTTGCTGTCCACATTCTCCCCCTTTTTGCTGGCTTGCCAGACTACTGCACTTCTGGCGGAAAAGCAGTCTGTAACTGAGGCAGAGCACAGGAATCCCTTTCGCACAGAGCAGACTCAAACTGACAAAACAAATGGACTCAATTTGTGTGAGCATATGGAGGAATTCTTTCCACCCTCATTATGACAACAGCTATTGGGCAGAAAAGCACTAGCATATCTACCTATTTCAAAACTGCTTTGTCACTATGATCGACATAAGCTAGAAAATTGCCTGCTAATGTACTGTCACTGACCGTAAGGGAAAAAACATTTCAGTTCTGATCTGTTGTACAATTTAAAATGCCATGTCTTTTTATAAAGAAAGTCTATAATCCTCCACTATCAACTCTAATTCTGCCTATCTTCCCCTGTACAAGAGCTCCCAAATGGCTTAGTCCACAATCGCCCATACTCACTCATTTTTTCTCCAACATACACGATTCACTTCTGTCCTGTGACATACTTACAGTTCTGATTACAGTTCACGTTAATGGTGAAACACCTGCTATAGCAGCACATAGCAGTACTGACTTAAATTTCTCATTGAAGGATTTTTCAGGAGGCCAGCTTGGGGAAATCTTTGACTTATAGTTGAGTAAGAAATAGACTGCAGCCTCAGAAGTAGCAAACCACTTCAAGAAAAAAAGCTTTAACAGATGGCTGGGAAACTGGAAACCCACTTCCACACTGCTTCCTCTAGCTGAACACCCAGGAAAGACATCATCACTTCACCTGGCTCCTGGTCAACCTCCCATGGAATTAACTGCCCCAGAATAAAGGAAGTTTTTGTGCACGGGGTAGTTTTTTTTGGTTGAAGCAGATTAGCAGCTCCATTTTTCAGAGAGAAAAAAAAATGAAATCCTTTGCATAAATGATTCATTAGTAACCAGCACCTTACAAACTCACGAGTGTATTGAGATACAGCTGCATCCTACGAGGATGGAGTCATATTAAGATTATATACGAAGACTTCCAGGAGCCAAATCTTGACATTTTTCCCTCACTGAGAGGTGTCTGTGCGAACGCTCACACACGTCCAATCCAGGAACACATGCTCTTGAACTATTTCAATACCACTTCCCGTTATCTCATGTCTGCCATTGCCTCCAGGCTCCCAGTCCTTCGCTATCAGACAACTTCTACTGTCTTGGGGAAACTGAAAATATCTATCTAGATTTTCAAGACATAATGATAATGCCAAAGTTTTAAATCACTGCTGCTTCAAATCCATGAATGACAGAAACTTAAACTTCCCCAATTCCTCCCCATTGACTAAAGTTATTATAAGCTTTAAACCCTCTTGTGACTGTCTCTGTGGTCAAATAACTGTCCTTGTCTCCTTTCTCTAAGTTTTAACTAAGCAGAGAGGATTAATGGAAGAGTAAAGGGGAAATCCCACAGCACTAAGTTGGTGAAAATTAGACAGCATTGTGTCCATTTGCTGTCTAAACTAAAGAGTTTAAAAGTTTTCTGAGTGGTAATATAGCTGTTATGGAACTGCAGAGATCCATCAGTCATGCCTGAAAAATCACAAGTTTCCCCGACTGTAGCTAGTTGACTAATTTCTAGAGGCTTTGTCAGAAGACTAAACAAATTCCTCAGTCCAGAGTTATTTCTCTCAGGTTTCTGTACTGAAGTTATTATGCAGTAAGTTGCTTTGTAGCATATGAAGTTGTGTGTATTTGTCAACTCTCATTACAACAATTTCAAGGAACTCCTGAAATACAGGATTGGCAGTCAAAGCTTCTAAATATCAACATGGAAATTCACAACCCAATACTCAGGCACTTGCTTTTCCAATATGGAAACTGCAATACTCAGCTGACATTTTCAGTAACTTTCATCTCAGAAAGATCAACAAACAAGGTAGAAGGAAGGCAGAAGCATGGGACACCAAGCATGTGCAAAAGGAAAACAAAGCAGCTAGTACACACTCTGTCTGCATAGAGCCTTTTTATATTATCTCCCCCCCAAGAGGCCTAAAAAGCTTCAGCTACAGGTATTTAAAACTCTTAGGGCTGGCAGAACCTGAGTGCATACGGTAGGTGTTCTGTGCAAAGCTGAAGATGACTTCAGAGGAGCTACAAACTGACATAAGTAAACATTCATACCAACCAAGATGCTAGCTCACATTTCTTTATGTTAAGCTTTTTGGGATAAACTGTTGCAATATACCACTTCTACAGCTGTTTGCACACTATATTGGCAGTTACAAAAGTAAAATTAGCTTTTCAGTCAAATATAATGTGCACATTCAACTTTATATCTTCTGGTGACAGTACAGACCCATGAATTAGTTTTGTATTTTAACGACTTTCTATTTGCCCAAATCAGAATTTTTGGTTGTTTATATGACAATCAGTTTAGGTAAAGTTCAGCTGAATAAGAAATACTCAGTAACTGTTTTGCTACATGTAGCTGACTGTGAATAGCTTTAACACAGTAATAAATTCATTTTAAAGCATTCTGCACTACATTACTGCTGAAGCCATTGTCACGTATTTACATGGTATCCCAGTGACATGTGTGATACCAGCTCAAGTGGACATACCATTTCATTAAATCCAGAGTTTAAGGATTTAGTAGCAAGGCTTTACCTTGCTACTAAATAATGTGGTCTAGCAATCTATTAATCTCATTGAAAAAAATGAGTTAAAGCTGTTGAAATCTGCTTGACCGATAACAGTCTCTAGATACTCGTATTTTTGTCTATATATTATTCAGCTTTTAGTAAGCACTCTCTGTCCAAATTTTGCTGAAGAGATAAGTTGCCAAAACATCACAAATCCATAGTTATTCCTATTTCAGCAACACTGTATCAAGGATCTTTCACTCTTACATGCTGATTCAGAATATGACTTTATTACCTTCACGTGCACAGTACAGTTGGGGTTTAATCTGTAGAACTTCAACTCTATGCCATGTGAACCGTTTCATGCAAGTTTCCCCAATGATTCATGTTTTTTGCACACTTGAGATCTATTAACAAGCACAATCAAACCAAAAATTCCTACCTGAGGCTGTGGATAACAACCTCTAGTCTTATGATTTTGTGCTTAATTAGTTTTTTAGAATATTTATTCCAGTTCCACAATTCCCACAACTAAAAGTCTTAATATATGTATGTGTGTATATATATATATACACACACACAGATCACTGCACCAGAACCAAATTTGTAAATAACATAGAAACAAGAATATTTGGAGAAGTTAAAGAGCTAACCAAAAAAAAAAAAAAAATGAGAGGACTAGAAAAGCAGAAGGGAAATAATAATCCTCAAATGAAGGGTTCTGGCCTGGTCGTTACTCTGAACTAGGATCAAATGAAGAATATTGCTTAAGCTTATCTTCACATGAAAATAACTACACATATTATAGCTTTAATCTCATTTAAATTAATATAATTTAACTGCTGCAAAAAGTTTGGGGATATTTATTTCAATTTATTTTGCTTAAGTTGATTAGGACAGGCCTTGAAGTATGTTTTGCACACATACACTCCACACATTGTTGGCCAAAACGAGACTGACTGGCCACATATTTCTAGAATTCACATTTCTACTTCATTTTCAGATTTCTGTTTCATTTTAACCAGGAGATGGCAACGTCTTTGGTAGAAAAAAAAGGGAGGATTTTTGAACCACTGCTACTGGAAAACTCAAAAAACTGTTATAAAGAAAATACACAAGTAAAACCCAGCAGAGAAAAAATTATACTTTTCATTGTCCAAGCTTAAAATAAAGGAATAAAAGGAAAGTGAAATATAGGCTGAAGTGAAATCTCAGTTTGTCCAAATACAAAACAAAAAAATAACCTTTAGCATAACAGTGCTAGGTGTCACCCTGCATCTTTAAGACAGACAGAAACACAGGCAGATGGTGTATACATACAACCATCAAATTTATGACTTCTGTAGTGCTTCCTCTTAATAGTTTACCTTTTAGGTTTAACCTTCTGAATGTGCTACCCAAGCATGATGAGCAAAGCTTTTCTGCATCTATTCATTGCTCTTAATCGTTAATAATTCAAGACACTTGGCATCAGAGTCTAGGAGTAGAAGGTGGTCAGCCCTAAAGTTTTCTAGTATACACATTCAGACCCAAGCATAACCACTGGAATCTTAACCACTAGAATTCTCAGATTTCTTACAGAAATGTTTATTTTTAGGACTTACGTCAAAAAAGAGTACGGTAGTTATCTTGCGTTCTCTAAACTGCCAATACTAACCTGGAACTGGCCATGAATTAAGTGCAAGACTCTCCATGATTCATGAAGAAATTAAATTAACAATTTAATATTGTAGATTCAACCCAGTTGCCAAAGCTTTGCATTTGCTTACACTGAAATCAGGAGTAGCAGCATTACCGATCGAAAAACCCAGTAAATGAAAATAGCTGCTAAGCCAAAAAACAAACACCAGCACAGTTTCAAACACATGGACAACAAAAAGAGTTTTGAGTAATTGAAAGGAACAATCTTTAAATTCATTTTTTGGTACGCCCAACATTAAGATTCAGAAACACTCTCCTTATGACATTACAATGCCTGATTCCAACTACAAAACAGAAAGCAGGATCATACTCATGCTAGACAAACAACCACAACAGGCTCCAACACAAGCATTCTCAATATTCAATTCTTCTTGTCATAAAAATCAATATATAATGCAAATAAATTCTTACCCATCCCATGACATAAGCCATACCAAGGAAATGTTCCCACCTTATAAAAACAGAAGGATGAGGTTCTGCGTTTGTTGTTTTTAAAGGAACCTTTGCTCTCCACAATGGCTATAAAAAGAATAACTACAGTGAAATTTAAGAAAAGCAGAAGCAAAATTGTACAGCTGTTGTAAAATGCATGCATTTTTCCTAGAAAGAAACCAACCAACATATCAAGCGAAATAAGTCGATGAGATCTCACACAGAGAAAGATACTGGTCACCCATACAACTCATTGTACCATGGAAAGTTTCAAACCGATATAACAAGGATAAGATCTTTGCTAGAGATGTAGCTACATTAAAAAAAATATTCAGTATGTTACAAATTATTTCACAAGAGTTTTCAATTTCAGTATTTTCTTCTTGGAAACAAAGTATCTGATCATATTTATCTCTGAGCCTCCATTTTGATAACTTGCAAATACAACAGCAAGTTAGAATTGTGTATGTGCATTAATGTTGAGGGAAATAAAGTAGGCAAATGTGCTTTTTTGTGTATTATTTTCTTCCAAATGAAGTTCAGTTGAGAATATACCTGCTTTTTTAGGCCTCAACATTTTCAGTTATATCCTAGATCTTAATGGATCTCCTGATTGTTGCCTACATAGCCCTTATTGTCACATAGCCCTTATTCTTCCGTTTCAGACGTTTAAAAATTTGATTTTACCATAGCCATAATTCAAGAGCTGCTCCTGGCAGCTCTTGCAGCAGCAGCCGATTTGCTCACAAGTGCCCTGAAAAGCTTCAGCACGTAATGCTTCACAGAGGTCATGCATTCCAAGTACCTATTTACTAGACCACATTTCTGGATGACGCACTCAACATACACTTACTAAAATGAGTGGCTGAGAGTCCTACATCTATTGAATTTTTCCAACCTAATTCAAGAAAGTGTTTAATACAAATCTATAAAAGTAAATTCATGCTTGCTTAGCATTCCTGAAGAGAAAGTCTATGCAGAATCATGATTTTCATTTTACAACATAACATTATTATTTGCGGAACAGGCAGGGAAACAGACTAATACACACTAGTAAGAATCACGCTATCTATTCAGCTTCAGTATTTTATTCACAGACGGCAATATATCACATTGAATGCAGAAATGAATATGACAAGTGACATTTTTCTTCCCCAAACTGAATGGAAAGGTAAATAGCTTTAAACACTCCTCTTTGCAGCTTGTAACAATATGCTTTTAATGATGGATCACTTGGGTTTACTTATGAGAAACAGTTTGTATAGGAATATGATCTTCAGAATCATAGTAATGAAAATTAGATTTGAATGAATAATTTAATAAAATTTTTACCAATAAGCATTGGATATCTTTGATTGCTGGGTATGAATCTCAAACTTGTATATCAGCACAAAACTTGTCAGTTCCCAAAGAGTTTGGGCATTAAAGAAATAGAATCACAACAGTTTGGTGCTCAAATACATAAAATTTGTGATTTAGCTTAAGTTTTATCCATGAGATCCAGCTCAACCTGGAAGCTTTCAAGCTTGCATAATTGCAGAAGAAAATCAGGAATTTCTAGACAGACTGCAGCAGAAAGTGATCACATATCAGTCAGTCTTTAAAGACAAACTGAAAGGTTTTATGTACTAAACCCACTTTTTTTTTTCCAGGGAGGATCAAACTTACTGCTATTTTTATAAACCTTTTTTCAATCTTGCTTGCACATTTTTGCCTCTTTAGCATTCCTTTTGGCAAACAAACACTGATTTCATTGAGTTGAGTGAGAATGAAAATTTCTGACTCAGTAGTGAACAGTATAAACACCGTCTGCTTCTGAAAAGTACGGTTCATCTTCACAAGTATCTGCATCTTCCATGTACTTGCTTTCACGAAACAACTGAATTTCTTGAATGGAGATATGGAAGGGGAAGAAAAGTAATAGTCACTCATATTTTTATTTAGAAGTCTTAGTAGGCATTATGCTTTTTCAAGTGAAAACTGCACGTATGACTAAAAAGGACAAACCCAACAATCCCAGACATGTGCCTATGATTATCTATCAACAGGCAAGTCAAACAACATCTTCATCTTTGTTGACGTATTCCCTTATCACACTGCAATTTAAGACCAAGGAAAAGGAGAACCAATACAACTACCTACCACGTCATCACTAGACAGCAGCTACCGAACTGCAGTTTCCAGAAACAAATTATCCTCATTGCTTTTCTATTTATATTAGTTCCCTTTACATTGTACAGAATTATTTTTAGCAACTATTTTCTACAGCACAACCCTTTACTCCTAGAGTTGTAGTCCTGTAAGCTTCTCTTCCACACACATTTGAAGGTTAGCCCATTCTGTCTGCTTCAATGTAGATCTTTTCCTTTCTTTCAACAGCGTTTTTTCAGAAGTCATTCTTTGTTAGCATATTTTACACTGCATCCAGACACTAGAGATCATCTTTTTCTGTCTTTCAGAGAAGATCTGTGTCCTTTCTTTTAAGAGTGAACTTTTACATCTCTTTCCACAGGAAATCCAAGATAATTTTATACAAAACAATATCTAGAAAAAGAATACAAAGAAATTTGACAAACAACTATGTCTCCCACCAAGCTTCCTTACTAGATTTAAATCTCCCTGAATTTATGTCAGCAGCTCCAGACCCAAGATTCTTCTTCCCCCACCCCCTCTTTTTTTTTTTCCTTCAGTGCTTCTTAAGAGACACTTTGTTAAAGTGACTTTGCTCATTCTCTATTTATTGGGAGATGCTATCTGCAATAGGTATTTTAGAAAGACATTTACATACATAAATATTCCAGGGAATACTTCCAAGAATCCTGGAAGTAAAACACATGCAGCGTTCCTTCACAATGGGCTTTTGTAACACTCTTTTAGTTTTTATTACAGAATTATCTTTAATATTTCCCAGTTAACAAAGCCAGATCACTACGCTAGTAAAAGGAAGAACCAAGAGATACAACTTGAAGAGAGATTTTAAGCTTTGACTCCTTGAAAATGGTAACTTTGATGTCATGCAAAGGGCTCCAGAGGGCTCTCCAAGAAGAGGTGATCTGACAAGAGAAAGCTGCAGAGCTGTGGCCTTGCATGTGACTGCATTTTTCATATTTGGCTTCTACCAATTATTCCTTGCAAAATTAACAGTCTGGCCACGGCAACTAGAGAAGGTCTGGTGGGTGGCAGCAGTGTCACATATAAGGAAGCATATTTTACTACTATACAGGAGAGCCAGTCTTAACACCCAGTGAAGCACTATTTATGAAGAAGTCCACATGACTGCATGAGTCCACACAGCAAACCCTTCTCACTAGGAACCTGCCACGTTATTTCCAGGATCTCTGCCACAGGCATGTTCTTCCCTCAGCACCTGGCATCGTATTGTTCCATTTTTATGGGTCTTCTACCCTCTCCCTCTTGTTTTCTCTGTCCTGTACACATGCAAGGGTCACAGGCTCCTGCGATATTCCCTTTAGACTTTCCTCCTACAAGCACTACTTATCCTTGACTATCCTTCTGATTTCCTTAATTTACAGTTTTCTGTTCTTACCCTTCACTTGCCCTTATGGTCCCTTCTCATGCTGCCTTCTTCCACTGCAATCAACATCCTCAGAAACCTAGGTCCTCCTGAAAATATATTAACTTTCACTGCCTCAAAATCTATTGCAGACAATAACACCAATCATGGACTCACAGTCCAAGATAGTTCCATTTTATTCCACTGTTCCTCAGTTATTTGGTACTTCCACATCCCTTATACCTCCTGATTTGTGTGTGTATATATGGACAACTTCCCCTCTCTGCTGGTTTTCAAGAGAGATGACAAGGTAAAATGCAAATAGCAGTCCATTTTGATGAAAGACAGAATGATGCTTCAGCTGGTGAAAAAGTGGAGATAAAGTGCTATCTAATTTTGACTTCATGAATTTGGATTGTTTGATATCCAGCTAATTCTGAAACCTTCTTAGGGTTTTCCCGCACATCAACTGCCAGGGCTGAAGAACAGCCATCCTTTGAGAGAAGATGCAGCAGTTTATGGTGAAACCTCATTATCAGAGATAAAAAATCTGCAGAGTATTCTACAGGGTGATGTATTTTATCTTCGAGAAGACACAGTGTGCTGTAATTATTTTGTTAGAAGCAAGTATGCACCTTTGTACAGCAATTGGAGATGATTAATAAAAAGATAATTCTGAAAACGTTCAAGTTCTATTCTTCCATGACAGTTTTGAATGTCTGCATTACTCCTCTTCTTTTTGAAATAAAGTTGCTTAATCTTTTGAATAGTTTTTACTATTGTGCTTAGTACATATTGAGATTGAATTCTCCTACTAATTGTCTGCAGTGAAGTTCAAAAGGATTTGTTGCTATAGCAATACTTCGTGTTGATTCAGAAATTAATGATAAAAGAAGTGGCAATTAGTACTATTAATTTTTACTAGAGAAACATGGGAGAGTGCTAAGAGGCTTCTGGCCAAAAAAAAAAAAAAAAAAAAAAAAAAAAAAGAGCAGTATTTCACGCTTCAGTATGTGCAGCATGAATGTTGTTGCCTTAGTACCCCAAGATGGACCCAGCCTCTGTTGTGTTTCAGGAAGACCTACAAGAGCATAGGGATCCATCTGCTTTCACACATAGTGGCACCCTGTGGGACAAGCTCCTCTACATTAGTGTAAGGGAAATTGAATACTTTTCTCTACAGATTTGACACTGTTCTTTCATTGTTTTGCACAGATATTTTGCATTTTTACTGAATACAAGTGTGTTGCTTCAAGACAACGACCTGCTTGCTCTCATTCCTGAGTAATAGCTATGAAGCCAATAAGTGTTTTCCAGGTTGTACGAAACCAAAAGAAGTAATTAATATTCTACACTAAGACTGCCATTATCTCATCAAATTATTTGGTTTTGTTGCAGCCCAGTACCTTCAACAAGGCATTTAAGGTTTTAGAGAGAATTGTCATTGTTTTTTAAGGCTTGACTTGTCTATAAAGATCCTATAAAGAACAGTGTGGTTCTACATAACTGTTTATGATACAAAGCTGAAAGAAGTCAAATGCTTTGCTTCTTCAGTATGTATTTAGTAAGATTTTTTTAAAAGTATGATTTGACTGCCTTAATAATGTATTTTCTGCTACTAGAAACTCACGTAATTACTGAACTCAAAAGATGGAGTTGTACGCTAGTGGCAGATTGCCCCTCAGAGCTATTTTATAAATCCTTGTGGATGATGTATAGCCTTTTTTTCCCCTTCAAGATTGTCACAGTTATTTCCTTTAGATGCTACAGATGATACCTCAGATCTTCACGCAGGAATGTTGAGAAGATTTCTTGAAATCCATTAATCCAGGATGCTGGAGGGGCCTTCTTCTGCTTAGGTAAGGAGTAAGTGGGCTGCAGGGCAATGTATGTTGTCACAACTCTGTAAACTTGACCTGAAAAGAGATCCCTTTACATCTCACATGGAGACCTGAGACCCATGAAGAGCTCTAGGCATCTGGCTCCAGACTTACTGTCAAATAAAGTAGTAACAGACAGAACGGTACTCACGAACACAGCTAGAGTTAAGCAGGCAAACAACATTGCACAAAACACCTTAGCCAACCATAGGCACTGAGAACATTTTCTTTAACAGAAGTGAGGCACATCAACAGAGGCATGTCACAGAAATTCCAAGCTTTTTTTTTTAAACTCATCCTCCCCCAAATTTATTTATAAATTCATAGAGGATTAAGAAGAGGGAAACCTCTGACTTTTTGTATTAGTAGCTTTTGCATGTCACGATTAATGTTTTTCCACAGGGATAGACTAGGAATGCAGAAAGACAGATCACCTACACATGATGAGAGAGTATCCTGATACGTCACCGCTCTGCCTTCTCATTCAGAGGGGGAAGGAAAGAAAAAAACCAAACCAGAAAAACTCATTACAGGTCAGAACGCCATCAACTTTTGAATGTAACCAGACAATCCTGAATCCCCCAATCACATTCACTATCTTGACAAGAACTTGCTACAAAGTATCAGAATAGCCACAACCTCCTGGAGATCAATACCAGGCACAACGCCCACAACAGACTGAGCAAATTGGTTGGTCTGCATGGAGCTCTGTGATACTGACATGGCTACATGAAATAAACCCTGAATTTGCTTGCAGGAAAGTTTTCTAAATTAAACAGTTCGGGTTCTGTTTACTCCAACTTTAGAACGAAAGCACAGAAAACAGAAGAGAAAAGGTAATGGCATTGACAAGTGGCTGTGTTTTCAAATCATATCGAGGAAAACATTTTCCCATTATCCATACTGTAGCTTTATTATTAAATATTTCTCTGTAACTATCTCCAAGATAAATTTACAGAAGTATAAAACTGTCTCTAGCTCTCATTTCAGCAACTAAATATTTATCATTTGTAATATAAATTACATCTTTTGTTTTTGTTTTTCCAAAAAATTTCCAACCATAGAAAAGACTTTGCATTCTGTTTGCAAACATTTATTGAAAAAAATCACTTAAGCCTACCTTCCTTTCACTAACTGATGCCTCCAGCACGGAGCCACATACTCTGAATAGGTGAGAGGGTTACTCTTCCATCTTCTCCTATTTTACGCACAGTAATTTCAACAATTTATATTCAGGAGAACAGCTTTTCCTTGCCCTCACTGAATCTTCTAGCAAGGCTTGCATGCAGAAGGTTGCGTTCCAATGGCACTCAACCATGGCACAAGCAGCAGAAAGTGTTGCAGCACACTCTTATCCTCTCTTAAAACAAAAATAAGACATAAAAAGCTCCTGAACATTAAGTCCAAATCTAAATCTGGCACACCAGGCTTATACTAAATTCATTTATTTTGTTTTGCACCCCAACACCATCAGGAACATACCCCAGTGTATATTCTACAACACTCTTTGTGGAATGCACTGAGAAGCACAGCTTGTGTCAAGAGGTGTAGCTGATGTACACACTCCCAGCAACTTTGACAGAATTTCACACATTACAGCAGTCACACATTACTGTGCAGTCTAACAGAAGTGATGTTCTTCTATTGAAGAAAGACATAGAATGAAGTCATGGAGGATGTAGCAACACCGTTGAATGAACCTGCAAAATAGACTAGTTTTGGTGTTACCGGGCTCTTTCCTTTCATTCCATACTTACAGAACCATTTAAACATCTGTTACCTATTCACAAACTAAGGTACTTAAGTATAGTTGATGATACTGATAGAGATGGCATTGCATATCCTCCCCCATATATTCTTCATACTGCTCCTTATTTTAAAGCCTAATTATATATCTTCATTAAAAGAAAAGCTGCCACTACAGTAAGGAATACTATTGATACCAGTAAACTGCTCTATCGTATTATGTACTAAACTCAGCAACGATGCATTTACACTCACTGAGCAGAGCTTTCATTGCCCTTGAATGCTTCACAGATACTGTCTCATCCTCAGAGCAACCCATCTACTCAGAATAGAACCTCTTTTTAATGGCAAACAAGCCCTAATATGATAATAGACAAAATTAGTTAAGGTGATCCAGATCACTTCAAATTTTATTCTAGTGTCAAGCACCTTTTGCCCCCCTTCCTCCTCCTTTTTGAGTCACATAACACTGCGTAAGCACAGTAATTGCCAGCACAAAGCATGCGTTCAGGCTGTCTGCTAAAATCAAGACTGAGGGAGAATAAGAAGGTATGAACAGAAGAACCATAATGCCGTAGTATTTATGTAGAAGAAACTTCCACCTTAGTCATCACAAGATTTTTCTTTAGCATTTCAGGATTTGATACTGAAAACATTCATAGCACTAAGACTAAAATCCAAACACAAATGCAAGAAAGATAGGTTAGATAGTTTTAAAGCAGCAACCATAGCTTTAGAATGAAGAGTGTTGTAAGTGTGACAATTTTTTAGACCAGCTTACAAATTAACCAAGACATTTTAATCTTTAACACTAATACTTAGAACTGTAATTTAAGACCCCACTGAGCACTGTGTGTGGGATATTTCATATAGTCACGGCTGGTTTTCACCACGAAAACCTACTTCTGAGACTGCTACTCTAAAATATATTGATCAGTTGTTGGATGCAAACTATATTACTATGAGTAAGATGAAATTTAAATTTCTTTCAGTAACAGAAATAAAAATGGATTGCACTTGACAATATATAGATATATGATAATGTAAAGTATGCAATTGGCTCTCTCCAGAAACTTACTGTTCACCTACTTTAAAATTACATGAACTTGCACCTAACAACAGGTTCTGTAATAAATTAGGTTTTGGGTTAGTGTTTTTTTTGAGTGACACATAAAAGGATACAAAACTGAATCTCTGGGTTTGGTGGCAGAGTGAAGCTGGTATAAGAAAAAAAAAAAGCTTGCAACCTGTTTGGATACAGCTGGCAGCAAGTCAATGAATTTCATACTGGATTACCCCTGGATTACTTCATTGCTTTGCTACTAAAATCCAGCAAAACTGCTACATCCAAAATAGTCCAAGAGAATGGTTTTGAGTCAACTGATTCTTTTTCCCTAAAGCAGAACCTACTCTGTTAACATGTACACGGCACCAAAGCAAAAAGACATTACTTTGAATAAGATTCAGCGCTAAAAAATGTAATCTTCATATTGCTCTACAAGGTGATAACGTACACGTAAGAACTTCTGGTAATAAAAGAACTACTGAAAAAAAAAAAAGAAAACAAAAAAAAAAGCAAGCAAAACATGAAAACTTTTCAGGACACACAACATCCGTAAACACTGCAATACCTCTTCCACGTTACGGAGAACTGCTACCATACCAATGTCCAGCTTGCTTCTATGCTAAGGCACATTTCTGAAAGCCAGCAAACTGGGCTTCCATTCTGGAAAAAAACAGCGTTACCTACTGCAGTCCTGGTCCAACACAAGTAAGCAAACCAAACACTGTTAGGTTAAATATACAGAAGCAGGCAAAATAAAAATCAACATATCGCTCACTAACTTTCAAGTGTATTGGTATGTAAATAAAAAAAAAAAATAGTACAAACTTTTTAGTCAATGTAGGGTGTAAACACAGGAAAATATATTGCTTGGGCAAAAACATCCTCAGCACATAACCTGGCTTCGGTTTGCTTTTTTAAAAGTTTCTTGATGTATGTCAGCAACATTTAGGTTACAGCTCTTCTGCCTGTGACAATTCTATATATGGTCAGCAAAGACACTTGCCGGGATTTGCATTTTTCCAAAAGTAATCCCAGACAATCAGAAGCTTGCTAATCAGTATAAAAAACCCACGCGAGAAGATCCGTAGCCCTGCACACGTTAGCCCGTTTGGCTTTCTTCACCCTGAGGCTTACACAGCGAAGGGAATACGGCTAGCTCTGGTTTTAAGTAAATATTTGGACACTCCTGTGGGTGCGTTGGCAGCGCACACCCTGCCCGCTGATGCCTTCCCAAACTCCAACTGCACGGCAGCCCGCAACCCGGTACAGCTCGAGGGACCTCATTGATCCAGAAAGAAGGACACAACACGCACGGTGAGCGGGGACGCTGCGGGGGCACCGGCCGGCCGGGGGGGCGGGGTGTGAGGGGTGGAGGTGAAGGGGGTGCCGCGCAGCGCTGCGGGCTCCGGCATTGAACCGGCGAGAAGCCCAGCAGCCGGCGGCACGTCGAGCCGTGCTCTGGCGCTCCCGGTGCGAGCCGCCGCAGGACGGGACGGCCGTGCTGTGCGGTCGCGGTCCCCGATCGGCCCCCACCGGAGGGGCGAGCCCACGAGCGCGC
>JAHREE010000183.1:2985975-3006705 GCA_033628505.1 Tringa tobata
GATGCCGGGGTGTCCCCGGCGGCCCGCAGAGTCCGTGAGCCGATGGGACGCTGCGGTGGGCGGGAGGGGGTCTGGCCGCGGCCCCTGCCTCGGCGTACAGGGAATTCAAGACAGGGGTTTGCATAGACCATCCCCTGCCCGTGCAAACTGCCTGCGAAGGAGAAATGAGTCACAGCAAATGAGATTACGTGGGGAAGTCTTCCATTAGTCTGTGATGGCCTTGTCTCTTTTTTCTTTTTCTTTTTTTTTTTTTTTATCTATTTTTATTGGGTTTAATTGAGATGTATGAGCAGCTACTGCTTGAAGACTGTGGTCCTGCTTGTGGAAAGTAAATACTTTTCCATTGCATATTCAATATGCCTCTTAATGGGGCATATAACATCAACCTAGTCACATACCATCCTAGAGCTCTGCAATATATATTAATATATGATATTGATTCATTTCTAGGATCTTTCAAAAGACCTGCTTAAAATATTCTCCCCTTTCAGCTAATCAGGGCATGCTATGAACTCACAGAAAGCCAAATAATGTATTAATGTATGCCTATGCACAATTAAAACTTTGAACCAGAAGAACACAGGACATCTTTTGCATTTTAAAAGACCCTGTAAATGTACGCGATAAATTATTACAGCAAACTGAGGTGTCACACTTCTGTGTTTCTTCTGTTATAAAAAATTAATAAATTTAACTTCATTCAACAGAAAGAAAGTTCAGAGTTTAGCACTTGTTTTTGCAGTCCGCATTGCTTGCCGTAAAGTTGCTACGGCATAAGGGAGCAGGGTGTGTTCTGTTTGCCTGCTAGTGTATTTCTTGGTTACATGTGAAACAAAAGTTGACAAACAATATGCTCGGGAAAATATAAATAAAACAGCAGTATATCCCCCGGAGGGTTCTAATTCTCTATTAATTTTATAAAGAATTAATTCAGAAAGAAATTTTATAAACTTGGGCTCCGTCTCTCACCTGACACGTTCAGTGAAGAAGAATTACCCGCTTGTTAGAGGTCACTTCGTCAGCTACCAAAATGCAGCTGGTCCCAGGTGATGGGTCTTCTTCAGCCTTTGCACCACTCCACTGCCAGCTGGGCACCACAGTCACTCAGGCGAGGGGCTGAGTCCTGCGCCCTGACACCAGCATTTTCGCAGAACCTGCTGTAGGATCCTCAGTGACGAGTAGGCGGGACTAGACCCTGTGAAAGAAGATATAAAATTTTGGGTACTAGATTTTCAATACTAAAAAAAAAAATGAATCTGCTGTTTTTCAATGAATTCAGTAAGTAATTCATAGCACTCTAAAACATACTCATGGGGTGAAAAGGCAAAAAAAAATATGTTTACACATAAAAAATCAAGACTTTTTGGTGTGCAAAGATTCCCCTGCATATGTTTCCTTTACTGCCCATGTATGCTTTTCCTTTTGCCTTGTGTCTAAAAATAGTGTCAGAAATAACACTATATGCTGTAACATTAGGCTGGGGTTTCAGAGCAGCCAAGAGCCCCCATGGCTGAGTCGTCTCAGGTGACCCCTCAGAGCTTGGTTGTCCTTGGAGTTTCTGCACCACGCCTGCCAATTGCTCAGCACCCCTACGTGTCAGAGACACCATGAAGTCACAGGATACACCTCTGGTTTTTTTTAAGATATTAGAAATAGTATGTTTCTTTTTATGCCGTTGAAGCTATAGCTGGAAAAAAAATCCTAGATAATTTGATCGTCTTTTCCCCTTTGTCTCTTGTATTAGCTGTTACATATGCATAAAGGCTTCCCAGTTGTGAGCAAACAAAATACAGCAAAGATGATCTCAGGTTGAAGTGGATAATATATTAACACAGGGACCATTCATACGGGGAGAAAAAATTCCCAAATAGTAAATCACAGCATGATTAGACCAGGGTCAAAACGTACACGGCTTTATATCTACCATAACCTCATTAATTCCTGAGGTTGTGGCAAAAAGTCATCTGTACATAATGCAGAATGTATTTTAGAAAACGTGTTATTTTAAGATTCAAAGCAAGCTGAGATCAGCCTTGAATTTGCCTTGCTTTAAGACACATATCAATACTTTATAAATCAACACCCAGTTGCCTAGTACAATTGTGTAACATAAATATATTTAACCTTGAGTCATGCAAAATGAGCCTTTAAAGCAAGTGTATACACATTAAAATCAATGATCCTAGAAAACACATATTGGATAATGTCTTGTATAAAGAAGTAAGTGTTGAGAAAGTCATAGAACTGTTTAGGGAAGCCTAAGGTAGAGGAATAAATTTTCCAGTGGCACTGCTAAATAATACCCTTTACAGAAAAAAATCATTGACTTTAACAAGATCTTTGGCTGAGCAGAGACCAGAGGCTCAAATCTGCACAGTGCAGCTCCTAGACATAATACAGGTCTTTACAATATGTTCTTAAGAAGGAGTGGAGGTGAAGACTAATTTGAAGACTGTGTTGGTTGGGTTTTTTTAACTAGGAAATATTATTTGATTATCTTTCATGAGGTATCTATGGAAATAAGCAAATCTGGCATCAGAAGTTGCATATCTCTCAATGTCTTGATTTATTTCTCCTCTCACTGAACAACACAGAATTTACATGCTGTGTGGGATGCCCTGGAGGATCAAGCCCAAGACACCATGGGCAGGCCAGCCCTGGCAGAGAGCAGCGCTGCAAGAAAGGTGGGGACGTACAAGTAAGCCCCATGTGGTTGGACGACTGGACAAGCTACTGCACAACACACCCCTTTTGTTACACTTTGAGGAACACTGAATTTGCAGCCTCGTCTTTGTTGATGCTGATTGTTCACCCTTGGCTTCCTGCACTTTTTGTGCCTGTGACCATGACACTGCTATTCCCACAGTTTGTGCGGTCATCCTCTTGATGCCTCTGTGGTTGTGTATTTGCAGCTAAGATCCAAACAAGTTCATTAGGAAATCAGTTATCTCTGTTGAGTGCTCCTTGAAGTTATCCTTGAAGGACCTTTTTGGGCAACACCGCTTCATCATCCATGGCGTCATTCATCACATGGAATCAGGAATCACACAACTTCATTCAGAAGTTCAGATGATTAAGATTATCTTTCACTTTTTGCTCCCTCCCTTTTTGCTCCTCTGGAACAGCAGAACCTCATGTCTGTAATAGTTAGGAACTTCTAATTTTAAGCTTCAATTTATTACTGAATTCTTTATACCCATTTGTCTTTCCTGACAATACTGGCCTTGACTTGAGCTAGCTCACTGTTCTCCTGTGTTTTAAGATCTTCATAATGCCTCCTCCAGAGTTTTTCTAGGCTAAACCTGTGCTTTCCTGGTCTTATTTTGTAACATGGGTCCTCCTCTCTTCTGCTTATCCAAGTTGCATTTGTGTATCATTTTTATTTTTTAGTTGAATTTTCTTCAGTATGGGTGAAATTAAATACCCATTTTAGATGAGGTACTAAATACGACCAGTTAGGAAGAGCTCAGAAGTGGTGAGAGTGCCCTTGACTGTAAACTGGTGTTCACCTTGCCGTTTTCACCACTCCACCACACTGCTGGCTAATAGTTACTGTCTGGGCAATTAGTACTGACAAGTATTGCTTTTTCTTCCTCTGTTTTTAGGTGATAACACCAAGTTCATGGCAGACATTCCTGTATTTAACTCCTACATGCATTGTCCTATTGTGCCTTGCTGTATTTCTCACTTTATCCCTTACTGTGACCTTACGGTCACTCCCATTTTTTTTGTCCGATCACCAGATACTCATCAGTCAGCATTGGCAGAGCCTCTGAATATTGTCTCACCCAGAGCTTCAGCTGGCAGATCCCTCCCTTTGGCCAAGGCTGAGCAACTGCTGCTCCCTGAGGAATTTCATCAGCAGTATCCACCTAGAGCGATGGTTTGTCAGCACAACACACCTCATTGTCTCCCCTCTGGCCCATGTCTTACTGTATTGACATTCTTGTACTAATCCTCATCTTCTTCAGCTTAACTAACAATTACCCATGTGTCACTGTGCCAAAAGCCTTACTGAGCTCCAAATACATCAAGTCTGCAGAATTAACCTTGTCAAGAAAATTATTTATCATGTCTAAAAAAAGGGGTCAAGTCTATCTGGCACTACCTACTCATGCTGCATTTTATCTGATTTTCCATCATGTAAACTAATGCAAACCATACACCATTCCATGAAGTGAGGTGACCCTTATAGTGCAAGGAAAATCAAAATCATGTTAATAGCTGATGATCAAGGTCATCACTAAGGCGGGCCACTAAGAACACCCGTAAAAGTGAGACACAATTTGTGGAGCTTTCTAATGTTTAATACATCTAAAGAATATGGCTTCCTTCATGTTTCACAATAGTTTCTGAGAATGACCAATGAGGATGATAGTGGTTCACAATTTTCCAAGTTGTTAGATTATTTCAAACATCATTGAGTATAACATCTGACAGTTTGATTGTGAAAAATACATATACAAGTAGAAAAGTGTGTTCAGACAGGTTGATTTTTATAGCACTTTGATTTCATGTAATGGGAAACACCTGCAAAATAATTAATCTTTTCAAGACCTTTGTAAGCTTAATATCATTATTCCAAAATTTTGAAGTGGGTGCTATAACAATAGCAGATCTAACAATGAGTTAAGTAGAAATGAAGCTGTCTTTCTAAATGTAATACAACAAAAACACATATACACCACCTTCCTCATCTGGTGCTTGTTAATGCCCAGTAGAAGTATGAATTGAGTGTACACTCCCTATAACAGGAGCTCTTCCCTTTTAAAACCAGATTTTCCATAAATCATTTTCAGTGTTATGATTTCCCATATTCTTTTACCTTGCTTGTTTTTAGCTTCCACCTCTTTCTGTTCTGAGGGAAGAGGCTCCTAAGGATGTCCTGTCTCAGCCCGGGCAAGACACGCTGTGCAGGAGAGGTGAGGGGAAACTGCGTGAGAGACCCCGAGGGGCTGGAAGGGGTGCTTCAGCTGCAGAGCTAGAAGGGTGGAAATCTGTGGCAGCGCACAGGACTCTTGCCTCCACAGAGGATCCCACAAGAATTGCTGTCTGAGGCTATGTCACCAAAACACGACCAACACAGGGGCAAGTTCTGCATGGAACCCAACAGCTTCATGACAGGATCCAGTGTTTCCTTTTTTTTTTTTATGTTTTGGTTTTTTTCTCCTCTACTTTTTATTTCCCATGACTGTTTTACGCTACTCCTCACTTCTTGAACTACAGAAATTCTGTCACATGGACCTTTTTTCATAATGAAACCCTTATCCCCTCAGAGGCATCAACTCCTGTCTATAATCACTGTTTGGAGTCAAAAGAAAAGACAAGGAAAAAGAAGCAGAGGAAGGGTTGTGCAGTCTTTCTTGAGGAAAGATGTTGTGCCTATTTTACACGGCAAGTAGGAGCATTTGCAATTATGGTGAAGGACGGTTTTGCCATCATAGTCAGAAACTAGTAAAACATTTTGGTAGATGCACTTTTCAAGTGACCAGGCTTCCATATTATGTCAAGGAATATGATCCAGAATGTCTTCAGTACATATAAATATTTCAAGTTATGTGAGGAAAACAACAATATTTTGATATTTGGTATTTGCCTCAAAGACAAAATAAAATTTATGAAATACTAGCAACTGTGAGATTTATTTTAACTTCTAGGCAAATTTTAAGAGTTACTAAAAGATATAATAAAGATGTATCAACCACCCTAGACTGCACAGAACAATGAAGCACACAAAATAGTGAAGACAAGTTTAACAGGGTATGAATAATCAAAGTGCCAATGCAGAAATGCAAAAAGTAGATCAGCACTGGAGTCTCAAATCATCCCCTCTCGTAAAATGAGTATGCACAGGCTACTTAGAAAATAAAAGATGCACTCAAAGCTAATAGAGGCATTCTGTTCCCAAGCAAAACACTTCTTTTTAGCATGTAGTCCCATCAAGGCACTTCTCTGTTAGTCAGACTGTGAAAGGCACAGATCTGATGCATCATTATGCAGCATACTTAAACATTTCTGGTTACTGCATATTGAGAGCTATTCAATCCTGCCACAGAAAAAAAAAATACAGAGTTGAAAAAATAGGATGTTACCATAGTAAAAGACAGATCAGTAACTCTGTTATGACTCAGTAGCTCATAATAAATTATTTAAACCACTTGTGCTCAAGAATGACCTTTCAGCCATCGCAAGAAAAGAAAAATATTTTCCTTTTTTAACCTCCACAATTCAAATCACAATCCTTCCTTCAAAATCAGGTGACCAAGATGTGGGAACTTGATCATTAATCTCAGACTTTGAAGTACTGAAGCACCATCAATCAGATGTAGACGGTGACAGTAACAGAGAAGTGAGAGGGTCAGCTGGGCAGATCGTGTTGCTCAGCATAAATTTCTAAGCATTTGTGACCAAATACTTTAAACTGATGAAAATCTTTCAGATTATTCAGGTTGGTAAGGTTCAGGTCCTGAGGCACATATTTTAATTTACTTTAAGTTGTAAAAATAAACATTAGGTAAGTAATATTTCAGTGCATCGTATGAATATCCAATGCACACCGGAAATGTGTAGGCCAAGCTCCATTACCTCAGAGAATCCAGATAGCTGCATCCCTTTGAAATCTGTTTAATGTACTTCAAATGCTTTTAAGAACAGCTCATGCAGTTGTAGGATGTGTCAAACTATGCGTTTAGGACTCTATTTACCTCCTGTCAGGTGTGGGTGGTGAGGTGTTGGCGATGCGGGCTGCGGGGCGGCCCCTATGAGGAGCAGCCGAGGCACCGGCACAGCCAGTTCAAACCGGCTCCAAGGGACCCCACCGCAGAGCACAGCCCAGCCCTGCAGCCTCCTGTGGGTGCCTCAGGAAAAGGGTATTTCAGAAAGGACAAAACACGACCTGGCAGTCCGCACAGGAGCCGGTGGACATGTCCTGAAGGACCTGTGACCAGAGAGCTCCAGCTGGAGCAGGTTCATCCTAGCGAAGGGCAGCCCATGGAGGCCCCAGGCCGGAGCGGGGAGCGGTGCAAGGGGGATGGAGCAGCAGAGAGGAGCTGCCATGGACTGACCACAGCCCCTGTCCCCGTCCCCCTGCCCTGCCCATGGCTTGGGGGGAAAGGTGGAAGAGCTGGAAATGAAGGAATGAAGGTAAGCCTGGGAGAAAAGCATGAGTCGTCAGGGGAAGGTGTTTTAGTTTTTGTCTTTATTTCTCACCATTGAACTCTGTTATTAATTGGCAATAAATTAAATTAATTTTCACCAAGTTGTGTTCTGTCCGTGAAGGTAGTTGGTAAGTGATCTCTCCATCCTGACCCATAAGCTTTTCATTTTATTTTCTCCTTTTTTCCTGTTGAGGAGGGGGATTGAGAGAGCAGCTGGGTGGGTATCTTGCAGCTGGCCAAGTTCAACCCACCATCTCTCTATAGATGAATTTGCAAGTGCTGCTGGGGGATATATGCGGAGAGCCACCTGTGGTGTTGTGTATGTACTATATAGGTGTGATTGTTTAGGCTGAATTTGCCTATGATGGCGACAAGTCCTTCCCCCACCTCTCACTCCAAGGAGAGATGGAGGAGAGATAAAGAGATTTACCTCAAACCTGGACAACAGTGAAAAGCCAGCACATCTAGTGGCTTATTTAATGCTGTTTCGCAAAACACTTTGGAAGAATGAAGTTCAATATTTTTGGGGACCAAAAGTTAATTTTTGAATAGTCTAACTGGGAATAGAGACAATTAGCCATTCACCTATCCTTAGTATCTCCACACCTCAGTTACTCATTCTGCGTAAGCCAACATGAATTTAATTTTTGGCAGGTTTAAAAAAAGGAAATGGTGTTTCTGCTATGATGAGTTAAAATGTGTTTGTTTTCTTTTCAGAGATAGCTTTCTCACTAATGGAAATTGATTGAGTCCAGCTCCCGTATAAAGAACACACTGAGGAAATTCTTCAGCAGAGTATCAATCGAGCTGGAAAAGATACCTCACACTGCAACAGAGAAAAATCAACACTGTGCCAATTCTTGCAGTTCCAGAGCAACTCCACCTTTATGATGCAGGCAATATTTTTTGGTCATTGACCTGGAAATTTTTCTGAGAGATGTGTTTGCTACTCCTTCTTATATTAAATAATTCACTTTCCATTATTTTTGTTAGAAACAATGAAAAAACCTATAGTAGTGTTTTGAAAGTGTAGTGACTTGCACAGAAATTGAGTGGAGGAGAAAAGGCTTTGGAAGAATCAGTTTGGAAGGTGTACCAAAGTTAAGTATATGCATAGCCAGCCTGTCGTTACGTGGCTGCAATGTTAGCCCAGATTTCAGCACTTTGGCAAAGTGTTATGTAATAGCATCAGATTAGTTACCAAAACATGGAAACCCTTCACATAAGTACTCAGAACATGGTACACAAAACTATATAAATATGATAAAACGACTCATTTCGTCTGAGTGAGACTATCGCTGATGGCTGGGAAACTGAAGACTGAGTCAAAGTTCGTGCTCTCCTAAAATGAGTACCATGGAACACATGGGGCAAATTCATACAGCTTCAAGAAATATTAACTGAGCACATTTGGCACTGCTTAGCATTTCCATCACAGAAGCCAAAGCAGAGACTCGGGGAAAGAAAACCTGCCACTTGGCCACCTGCAATTCCTATTCTCTTTCTTTGGGAACAGAGTGGTTTACAGAACATCAGGGAGGTGGAAATCCCACTCTGAGGATGCCTCCTCCTTTCCCCCCAGAGATTTTCTGCAGGCTTCAGTGTTTTGTCCTTGGCTGCCCAGGAGCATACAAGCAAGTATCAGGAAGACTGGAGGCCGTATGGTGTGCTCTTGCTGTACACCAGCTGTCTGTTATTCAAGAAATGTTGTAAAACATCTCAGGGAGTCTATGACTAACATAGTTTCAGTAATGATCCAGAAACAGGCAATAGAACAAGAGTAAATTAGCAGCCACCCAGCAGCACCAAAGTTAAAAGGGAAGAGCCTGTATTTAAAACCCCACGCCTTCTCCGATCCACATAATTCACATTCATCACTCACTGTAGAAAAGCAGGCAGTTAACTGTTTGATTCTCCAATTGCAAAGCCAAAGCAAGGCAAGTCTCTTCATATGCTTTGTAGTACCAGCTGCTGTAGTGTCCTTTTAAAGCTAATTAAAAACACATGATTTTCCAATTCACTCAGTAGAGGAAAATGTGTATTTCTGTGCTGTATCACTTCAATAGAGCACGTCATGCTGCAGATTAGAGAGCTGTAAGTACAGTACTGTTGAGATCTGAAAAAAAAAAAAAGACAATAATGGTTAGCCTTCATCATCAGGAGTCTTAACAAATTCTCATATAAGTCCCCTGAGGTATAGTTAGGTGCCATCTTTGCAGCACAATCCCTGCAGTTCAGCAGTGCAGAAAAAGGATTTGACAGCTTCCCTGAGATCCTTACGTTCAGGTGGAATTATCCATAAGGAAATGTTGATCTGTATGGCTGAAGTTTCCAAGGGCCCCTGCAAAATGCTCAGGAGAAACAGTGGTCTCTTGAAAGGTAAGATGTAAAGAGACAAGGAGACCATTTTTTTTCATGAGATCGTAGGTTGTAATAAATTAATATTTGTGATCTATTTTGAGGGTTCTGAATAAAAAAGGCAACATAAACAACCTCTAAGTGCTGAAGTTCCACTCTTCTGAATTTGCAGTATAATTAATTTTATGGGAATTATGCAGTCAAAAGGTTCACAAATCAAGTTAGTTTTTTTTTTTAAACAGCTTTCAATATGAGGCTAATTATCTGCTTCAGAGTCACTAGTGGATTTTTCATATTTTTTCTATGTTCATATTCATATCCATATGCAAAAGTCATGCACATAAAATAGTATATTCTTCTGGGGCATTCCAGCAGATATTTTAATCAGTTAGGATAATTGATTGAAAAACTCAAAAATGTGAAAATCACTTTGCACCAACGCAGAGTAAGATTCAGGCAGAGTGTGTGGCAAAACCAAAACCAAATAAAGCCAGAATTTTCTCTCAATTATTTTTTTGTAGTTTGCTCTATACTTTATGATTGTGGCTGATCCTAACTTCCACCTTACCACACATTTCACTTGTGCTCATGGTGACCTCTTCTACACCTATGAGAGAAGAGTGATGACTTTCCTTTTTTTTTTTTTTTAATCTCAAGCTTTTTAAAAGTGCATGCAAATGATTATGCCGACATTGACTTAAATTTATTACACACTAGTGTTAAACATGAATCACACTAACGAATGGAGGATTCTATTGTGTATATTTTGTAAATATTTGGTTTCATTGTTGTGTGAAGCCAAGGCCTAAAATGTACATATTTATACTGATAAGCATGTATATGTTCATAGACATCACGGTCAGTTAAAGAGTAGGAAATGAACTACTCCAAATTTACATATTAGTAGCTAGATATGGAATGCTAATAGAAAAAGACGAAACATGAAGTTATTGGATTAACTGCTCTGATTAACTTCCTTCTGTATTGTGTCCAGAATTTTTATAAAAACGAAGACATAAACCCTTTCAGAAGCATTTGAAGAAGCCCTCAGGAAAGCAAATCCAGGGTCCTAAGGTAGTAGCAAGAGTAATGAAATTTTACAGCGTGTAGAAATATCTTTTCAAGAACTCTGTACTTTGTAGCCTTTAGCTGTGCCACTGCAATACTATGGTCTTAACTGTAAATGCAAACATTGCCATTTAGTATAATACAGTCTGTTATCTTTTGGCACAGAAAGAATATTGTGTATTCACTTAAGTGCAAAACGACTGGAAACCCTCTAACTCTGTAGCACAACGAAGTTATACCACACAAACACACCCAAATCAATATGATTTGAGAGCAATATATTAGTGCTGTATATTGCACACTGTGCAGTTCCATAGGTCTATGAAAGTAATTCTGAGAAACTGCAAGCCTGCTAGAGATCAAGGTGCAAATACCATAGAAGACACAAAGGAAGCAACTGCAAAAAGATGAGCCTGTGAAGGGCAATGTTTTTATATCAACTGCCTTAATGCAGAGCTTCCTGAGCAGATGTTCAGAGCAGGCTGCGCTCGTGGCATTTGTTCCTGTTATACTTCTGCTGCTACCCTATTATTTAGTGTTTATTCAGGTAGTCAGCCTATAGGTGTTAAATGGTATAAGATTATATAAAAATAGTATAAAATATCCTTCAGTGGGAAAATAAAGTAAAAGCTTAGCAAATCTTAGAAACCATTATAGGCAGAATACATTTAACTTAATTTTAGTTATTGTAAGAGGAAATTATATGACAGGGAAACATCAAACATGAAATGTTTTTTACATGCCATTTCCTTCTCATCTATGATTTGCATACTCATAAATTCTGTAAATTGCCTATATCATGTCTTTCCTTGTTATACTGTTCTTTATTATTAAGTCATATAATAATTTTATGTCATCTATCCAGCTGATGTTAGCACTACCTATCACACTATAAAACCAAAGATTTCTCTGACTTTATTGGGAACACATGCTTGTTTTTCAGTCTTGACTTGTATCCCAGGACTCAGTAGAAGCTATATTACATGTGTTAACTGCTTCAAAATGGGTCAAAGAGTGTCTAACATGGGACAAAGAATGTACCATAAAGCAGTTCTTTACTTTTTTCAGAAATACTACTTTATAGTCTCTTACTGAAATGAAAGAGACGTATTAATAGTGATAGAATGAATCTTAGAATTAAGCTATGCACTCAACAGAAATAAAAGCTCAGAAAGGTCATCAGTAGTTCTTGCCTTTAATTTCTTAACTTAATAGTATACCAAAATGGATGGGTGGATGGATAGATAGACAGGCAGGCAGATATAGAAAAGTCAAAACCCAGCCCAACCCAGGCAACCTCCAAACCCCCTTGAGTCTGACCTTAAAAAATACTATCATTTTTCCTATCTCTATGTACCAAGGAATTGTTACAAGCACAGGAGCTGGTGTGGCTGGGAAATCACATGTTGTAGCTCAGTTCTGTTGGTGGTGGCCGTGGGCAAGGGAGGTGATGCTGGAGCACACATTGGTTAGCAAGCAGTCAAGCAAGTTCAGAGATGTCATGGCAGCATTTAATATTCTTGGACAGTCATTATATGACTACCTGTAAATAGATACTAAGAAGGCCTCCAGACAACTCCTTCTACAGACATCCGTTTACAACTCATAAGGAAGGCATCCAGTGTTGAAGCAAAGAGTTCAGTTTTACTAACAAGTTAAGAAGCATTATGAAAGGCTGCTTTTAAAAACTCAGTATCATCCATTTCAGGGCAAGGCTCCTCATGCTAAAAAATTCTTATGTGTTCAAAGAACTTGAGTATCCAATGGCAAGTATGTAAAAGTCTTTCTTTTCTCTTTTAAATAATGCCTTTGCCTAAAAAGTCTATTTTTGTATTATTTAATAATGACTTAAATGCTACACATGATCATAACTACAATAAAACTGATAAAGAATTTCATCTAAACCATGCGAAGCCTTAATCTATTGTGCATAGAAATGGCCAAGCAATATTCTGAAACAGTCAAGGCTGTTCAGAAAATCTTAACTGAAAAGCTAGTAATCTTTATAATAAAAATTTTTTTTATAAAGAACACATAGAATCATAGAATTGTCTAGGTTGGAAGGGATCTTTCAGGTCATCTAGTCCAACCATCAACCTACCTCTGATAAAAAAAACCCCATCATTAAACCATGTCAACCAGTCTTTTGAATGCCTCCAGGGATGGTGCCTCAACCACTTCCCTGGGCAGCCCATTCCAATGCCTGCTAACCCTTTCAGTGAAAAATTTTTCCTAATATCCAATCTGAACCTCCCCTGGTGCAACTTGAGGCCATTTCCTCTTGTCCTACCACCTGTGACTTGGGAGAAGAGACCAACCCCTGCCCCTCTACAACTTCCTTTCAGGGAGTTGTAGAGAGCGATAACGTCTCCCCTCAGCCTCCTCTTCTCTAGGCCAAACAATCCCAGCTCCCTCAGCCTTCTCTGGACCCACTCCAGCACCTCAGTGTCTTTTTTGTGGCAGGAGAGCCCAAAACTGGACACAGTACTTGAGGGGGGGGCTCACCAGTGCTGGGTACAGGGGGACAATGGACTCCCGAATCCTATTCACCACACTGTTCCTGATACAGGCCAGGATGCTGTTGGCCTTCTTGGCCACCTGGGCACACTGCTGGCTCATGTTCCGCAAACAGTCGACTAACACCCCCAAGTCCTTTTTTGGACTTTTCCACAGCCTTTCCTTCATCATGATTCTTTTCGTTTGTATATCACAGAATATAGAGCTCGTCATCTATTTGTCATGCAGGGTTTTTAAAGTAGCAACCTGGGGAAGAGACATACTGTTTCAACTAGCAGAGATGATTGGTGGGGTCACAGATGCTTGATTGGGCTTGTGCCCTTTCGATAATTGCTTTAAAGTTTATTATCCAGTAATCAAAGGTAGCATTTGCTGACAAATAAAGCAACAATATTTAAAAAGCTATCAGAACAAACCCGTACTATTTCTAGTAAATATAATTGCTCTAGATTAGTTAATTTACACAGTTTATGTGTAGCTATTGAAGATTTATCCTTTTCTCCAGTGATTTAATCTTTCTTCACCGCTTTGTGCTTTCTTCTGTTTGTATCTTCCCAAAGCAAGTGCCAAATATTAAATCAGAAAAGCAGCAATTCATATCCACTTACTTTTACATGACTACACAAGACAGGTGGGAATCAAGCTCACTATTGTCTGGGATTTTTTCTCTGCATGAGAAAGGTGTAACTCATAAGCTTTGGCCATGTATGTAGGCTGTATCTAGTAGAAGCAATAGAGAGCACAATGAGACAACAAGCAGAATTACTTTAGAGATGTTATAA
This sequence comes from Tringa tobata, assembly GCA_033628505.1. NCBI lineage: Eukaryota > Metazoa > Chordata > Aves > Charadriiformes > Scolopacidae > Tringa > Tringa tobata. The sequence continues at coordinate 2,999,858 of JAHREE010000183.1, forward strand.
ATTACTGTCCCTGTTTATTTATGTATCAAGGTTGCAAAAGCAGAGTGAAAGCTGAGAATACTCCCAATTTGCCTTCTCTTTCTTGGGAACTGACCACAGTCTCAATGAAGCCAGGAAGATATTAATGCAACTGCAATTTTGGCTCAGTCAAAGCCAAAGCATCAGCTTGGAAACTACAGGTGGCCTCAGGAGGGATGCATGGACGACTAGCACCAAATAACAATCCTGCATTAATAAAATGAAACTAACTCATTGCCTTGTGAACTTCCAGGAAGCTGGAAAGTAAAAGAACCAAGGGCTTGGCTTTGAAGGGGAAACAAATAGGTAATGAAAATGAGAAGTTTGTACCAATTGCTTCATCAGGAAATGAGGGAGTAAGAAAGGCATTTCAGAGATACTCCTTGGAGATCCTATGAACTATGTGTTGAACAAAGCTAATTCTGTGCACCAGCCTTCAGTGTTTCCACCTTCCTTATCCTGCAGTAATAACATCTTAGCAAGTTTTATGTTCTTTATGGCAGACAACTCCATCTCAAGCTCTGGAGATCTACTGTCTATGCCTTGTATGCATTTTGGTCCAATCTGTGCCAGTTAACGCTATGGATACTGTGGAGCATTCAACACTTCCCTATCAGATGTATGTCATTATATGTGCTACAGTCTGAATGAATCCAGAAATAATTCCATCATCTTGTCAGCTTAGCAGACATACTCTGTCACTACCTTGCCAGTTTATATATAAGGTAGTAGGAGCTGTGTGAGAAAGCAATGAACAATCATTTTGACTAATTAAGAGCAGAGGGATTAAGACAAATGAATGTTATTGAAGGAATCATGGGTTGACTTGTTGCTAAGAGGAAATTTGCTTAGCACCGTATGTTCTTAGAGTGCATGTCATGGATGTGTCCGAGGGTATCCCATGCGGCTGAGAAGAGACTACAGAAAGATAGAGGGGACCCTCAGCAGGGACCATGTCACATACTCCAAAACTACTAGGTCCGTGTCACTCAGTGCACCTGGCTAGCTGAAAGTCACATCCATCTGGGCACTCAAAACTCTTGTTTTCAGATACATTGATGAATAAGCATGTAATGATGTTGGTTGTCCAAAGTTGCTCCGTGTTTTTCTACTAAAACCTAATTTTGATGGGAAAAAGTCTTTCTTGATGAACATTTTTGTGGAAAGTACTTGCATTTCATGAAAATATTCCTTGAAAATCCTTGATGGGAAATGCAAATGAAAAATTTCATTGGAATTTTTAATGTTTGTTAAAGTTCTCAGTATTTTTTTACTTAAAATGTTTGATGGTTCAGTGTTTGTTTGTTTCCAATGAAAAAAATATTCAGTGGAAGGAGACTTTTTTAATGGACATTTTCTGAAAAAAAAAACCAGCACACCATTATGCCATACCTGACAGAGAATTCAAGAGACTAACTCAAGATCGTACTGCAACTCAAGGGCAGAAGTGGGAAAAAAATTCCTACCTATCAGTCTATAACTTTAATATGAGCTTTTGATTTCCATGTAGTCTGAAATATTTCCTTCTGTATATGTGTCATTCTTTAACTTCCACTCCTGTTTTGAATCCATCAGACATTCTCTGTTCCCATTTTTTTCTTAACTCATGTAATTTATCTTCACCATTCCCCAAAGGCTATAGTATAATTTTCATTGTAAGTGCCTCCTCTGGTGACTGTGACTTTGCTGAAGAAATTCTGGGAAATGCTGCCTTATATCTTTTGCTGTATCCTGTATTAAATCATATTAAAATCATACTATCGTTTATTCCTCTCAATATATTTAAGATGCTCTTCCAGATCTGCATTCTCTGCTAGTACTGGAACACACAAAAGCTTGCTTGTTTTACTGAGAATAGGGAAGTTATACTTGAAGATGTTATTTTATGAAAGCTGACCATGACAAAATAAACTTCCTTGTATTATTGCTATTGTGGAAGAATGCAATTCATTGTAAATATTGAGTGCATCTGAGTATTTGAGGTCGCAAATCTCCATATGTCACTGTATGCTTATAGAGTGCCTGATGTACACTTGCAGCCATTTATCATTAATGACTGGTCTTTTTTATTAATGAATTGTATTAGTCTTAGCTGAGGTCCTCATATTTGGTGTAAGAATGATGAGTCCTGTGAATCTGAACGCTGAACTGTCCTGTGGCAGCAAGCAATTAGTGTTTTGGCCTTTGTGGGAAAACAGCTGCCAATATCACTCATCTGATATTTCTAAGGCAGGAATAATACAATAAAGCAATAAATAAGAGGGAAAAGAAAGTTGTTATTGTTTATTTTTCTGGCATGAAAGTAAAGAAAGCTATACAGCTGGAGGCCAAATGGTTACTCACAAGTAATACAGCAGGCAGTGTGAACGGCTCGACACCAACAGCTCCATGCCAAAGCAGGTCCCTGCAGAAGGGCATGTGTGCTCTCAGATGCAATTGCAAAACCAGGGCCCAAGTCTAACCTGCCACACATATTTGGCAAAGATTAGGAGTTCTAACCACTCACCTGACTTGCTCATGTTAGAATAAAAATCAAGAAATAACAGGAAAAAACCGAAGCCATGTTGAAAAAAATTACACGTGGACATGGAGGAGTGGAAGAAAAAGGAAGTTGTAGACAGAAAAAGTGAGTCTCTCCTCCCAAGCCCTGGCTAATACGCCTGACTAGGATGACACAAAAGCTTTCAAAAGAGTATTAGCTTCAGTCTAAAAGCAAACAGAAAAGCAGGAATCTTCCTGGTGTAAGGAAAGCTTCATAAACAGGTTTTCATAGTAAATTAGGGCATTGTTCATTTGAAGAATACTTTCTTCTTTTTAAGAATATTTCTTCCAAAGTAAAATGCCAGTAGTGTTTATAAATCTCAAAGAACTGAAGCTGGAAGCTGGAAATCTTTCTGAGATTTCAGCTCTCTTTTGTGTTTTGTCCAGAAATTGAAGCAGGTCCTTTTTTTTTTTTTTTTTTTTTTTTTTTTATGTGTGGGAATCAAATGGTTTACAGCCTGATGGTGAAGAATTGGGATGAGATGGGAGAATGAATTCATCTCCTTGATTTGTCTCAGAAAAAGTAAGGATTTAAATCTAACTCTCCTGATCTCCCCAAATAAGTTTTCTCTCTGTTTCTTTTTTGCTTGTGTTTTGTTTTTGTTGTGGGGTGGTTTTTTTGTTGTTGTTGTGTGGTTTTTTTTTTCTGGTGCAGAATAAGGGTCCTCTTATAAATTCAGATTTTTTTAAAGCTCTAGGTCTACCGCATACACAATACCCAATAGTTATTGAATTATCCCTTTAAAGCTCTATGGTTTGCTAGCAGTAAGTAAAAATTGAGTGAAAAGGAAATCTATCAGGAACTGGATCAATAAAATGCTTTTCATACTGAGGGTAACTTAATTCATGTTCAGAGAGTGTCTTTGCTCAGACAGAGTGTCTGTTGTACAGGCAGACGCAGCTGAACAGATAATGCTTATTGCACAAATTGTGCTGTGGAGCGCAGTACAGTTACAATTTTTCTCTACATAGGTGCACACACGAACACACACACACACTTACAAGCACACATGTATACATGTGTATTGTATACTTTATGAGCAGACCATATATGAAGTTACAGTGCTGCAATTGTATTTTACCAACACACCTCAATCTTACAGAGTTCTCTGAAATACAGGTGCTGGGTGGGGTGGCACAGGGAAAGCCAGACCATTGTCCAGGATGGACCACACCACTCAATCTGACCATTTGATCATGAGAGAAGAAATATATTAGTCCCAACCAGTGACTGTTTCATATCCTTCCCATTCTGCTATTGCTTCTAAAAATTACTGACTGAGTGCTAAATTGAGAAGCCAGCTCCTTACTTCTTCAGTGCTATAACATTTTTGATCTGGGGAAAAAAAAAAAAGGAAACAAAAAGCAAGTTTTGCTTAGCCACTAAGGCCTTGGAACCCTGGGTGATACTTGATCATGACGGTTTACGCTACTTAGTCCATATTGCTAACTACAGTTCAAAAGGCATCATTGCAAAAGGTAAAGATCAAACCAGGCAGCCAAGTCACAAAATTAGGAAGCAATTTGGCTGGTTTAAAACTGGAATCAGTTCCTTGATGATTAAGCCAGGTATTCAGAAAAATTAAGTGGGCAATTGAAAGGGAATCTATCAATCAGCCCAGGGCTGACCAGCTTGTTTCAGGCCGGGACCTATGAATTCTTTGTAGACAAATGTAGTGATTGTATTGAAAGCCTTGAGTCCTATGTATCTTTTGGGTATGAGCTACTTATCCCATAATGAACGTCTACTTTTTACACCTTCAGTGATTCAAGTCTCACTTAACTGATCTGTTTATCTCTTGATCTAATAGGGAGTTTTTGTAAATCCTATTCTGGTTAGGAGTCTTTGATGTACAATATTTACTCGGCATTCCCAAGGACACATTATTTAAATTATCCTGAAGTAGCTGAGAAATAACACTTTTTTCAAAAACAGTAGTTCTAGAATTTTTTTAGTGAATAATCTCCAGTTGCAATATATTCGGAGATCATATTTTAAACACACATATTCACAAAGACAATGCTTACCCTATCTTTTATATAAAAAACTTCAACTTTCATTCCTCTTCTAATTAAATTTTCAGAATATGTTGAATAGTTTTTAAAATAGTCTTCCCCCTGAAAAGAAATAACAGCAGTGAGAAACAGGAATTAAAAAGCAAACCTATAAAAATTCACAGCTAAGGTGGTGGTATGAGTCCAGTGTCAAAGGTATGGTGAATGGAGTCTAGTTCCTGACTTCTCTGATGAGTCAGGAACACACATCAGCTAGACAGCATTTAAGTCTGAGCGTAGCTTATCTCAATTTGTGGTTTTGAAGAATCTTCTTTCCAGATATCTGTATTGTGTCTCAAATTCTCCTGTCAGGTGAATCAACAGGTATTATGCTAATTTTACACTTCAAGGAACAGACAGACATACTGTGTGATTTTCTCAGAACTCACTGGAATTCACAATGAGCATGATTATAAGGATGAATATTAGTTTATCATGCAGTTGTCTTCTCCCTGATAGCACAGTAACTTTCAAATAGGATGGTTTTGTGGGTAGCATTTACATTAGCATAAGTGATACACTGGAATGTGGTACCAAGGACAATATGTCCTGGGTTTTGTGAATTTCTCTACTCCATCCTAACCCCCAAACCATATTTTTTTCTGTATTAATGAGAAAAAATATCTTCTGCATTCTTTCTCTTGTTAAAATCAGATGCATTATAATTTAGAAGTAGTTTTAGTTGTAGCTTGGAGATCTGTAAAAGTCTGCTGTAGTTTAAAGACTGTATAATCAAGAAAATGCTCAAAGCCTGGCCCCCACACCATGAGAAGCTGGATAAATCTGTTCAGTCTTGTTTTCCACAGTGCCTCAACAGTCTAGCCTGCAATAAAATCTCAATATAGATAGCATTTCAAATTAAATTTGATTTTAAAAAAAGTGAGTGCACATGAAACTGTCTCACCCACTACTGCGCACATAACATTTGTTTGGTTATACTCCTTCACCCACCAAAACAATTTGAAAACATGTGTTTGTTCAAGGTGCTGGAACTAAATTCAGTAAACATCCATCTGCATGTTAGTCCTAAGAGCATTTTGATACAATTAACAAAAGAACAAATAATAACATAATCTGTATTTGCATATATTAGTGGGCTAGGTTATCTCCTTGTGCATGATAAGATTCAGGAACAAAATCTAGCCAAAGGATAGACTACATGAATACGGTATGGTATTAGAAGTTGTGGTAGTGACAGCAATAGTAGACGTGGGACAAGAGGGGTTCAGGCTTTGCATTTAATGGAGAAAGGCACTTTTGCCTCTATAAAGCTGAAGTCAGTTGAATATAACAAAAGCATTTATAATGAGTAATTTTTGTAACAATAAATAAAAGAGGAAGTCCACCATTCTGTAAAAAAGCAAACAATGACCAAACCAAAACACTGCCGCTATACCAGCTCAAGTGCCTGTCTACATTTTAGTAGAAGAGTACAGGCTGTGGCTGTCCCAGTGCAGGATTCCCCCTGGACTTGCACCAGCTGAAGGGGAGCAGGATGGAACCATTTTTGTTGGATACATGGACAGTGGGATAGAGTACACCCTCAGTAAGTTTGCCGATGACACCAAGCTCGGTGGCATGGTCGACATGCTGGAGGGAACGGATGCCATCCAGGGGGACCTGGACAGGCTTGAGAGATGGGCTTATGCAAACTGCATGAAGTTCAACCAAGCCAAGTGCAGGGTCCTGCACCTGGGACGTGGCAACCCCAGGCACAAATACAGGTTGGGCGGAGAATGGCTAGAGAGCAGCCCTGAGGAGAAGGACTTGGGGGTGTTGGTGGATGAGAAGCTCAACATGAGCTGGCAATGTGCACTGGCAGCCCAGAAAGCGAACTGCATCCTGGGCTGCATCAAGAGAAGTGTTTAAGGCCAGGCTTGAGGGGGTTTGAGCAACCTGCTCAAGTGGAGATGTCCCTGCACATGGCAGGGGAGTTGGAACTAAATGATCTTTAAGGTCCCTTCCAACTCTAACCATTCTATGATTCTATGATTCATTAAGCAAAGGCTGTTTGTTTTTGCCAGCAAGACAGATGATTATATCTGGTTCCTGCATGTTTCATATTCAGGAATATTTGTATTTCTGTAAGAATTTTGCAAATCTCAAAACTTCCCATAGCCAAATTTAGTTTGACTTGAGAAAACTTGAATCCTACCAGAAAAAGAAAATTGTCAATGATACATTTGTTGCCTAATCACTCCAAATTGCAAAAATACTTCAGTAGTTACTAGTTG
>JAHREE010000183.1:3016363-3054485 GCA_033628505.1 Tringa tobata
TCATTTTCTCACTTCTGAAATTTGAAGTGGCAATGCTAGATTGATATGGCTTGCGTGCCAGAAAGGGATCAAAACAAAGAAACATAAAAATCCTGAGCTGTACTCAGTGGCAAAACTTTGCGTCCAGGTGCCTGCCAAGGAGGCATGGCTAGCTCAGACACTTCCACCAGTAGATCTTTTCTAGTCCAAATAATTTTGACAGAGAAGAGTTGGGGGGTGATAAGACACACAGTTATATGAGTTTTACTGTCAGGACTGAGGGGTCAGATTCATTAGATGAAGTCTATGTATTGGGTAGCTGGAACTGGTCACCTCTTCAGGGCTGAGCTTTGGGCACAGCAGGACATATGGCTGGAAAAGAGTTACTCTGGGCTTTTTCCAGTGCAAGAAGAACAAGCATGTGGAAAACTCACTTATTCAGATACATTTTTTATAGTATTCAGAAGATCAAAATTAAAACCCTTAGCTGATGTGAGATCGGAGTATTTCAAACAAGACAGGCTATATTTTCAACTCTCTAAAACACACTTTTAATAACGAGGAGGTGTAGCAGGAGTAAACTCATTAATTGGTCCAGAAGGAATTAAGAGTTGAATTTCTGCAGAAATTATGCAATTATACTATTTTCTGAAGTTTTTTGGAGGCCACGGGGAAATTATTATTTTTTCTAAGGAGAACACTGAAAATAAGAATAGGAAATAAAATGAATAACTCTTTATTTCTTCTGTTCAAGTTGATCCAATTGGGTAGGTGGTGGCAGGCAAAGATCTAAACTTACCTTTGAGTTATTTATGATTTGCATGGTTTTGAACAAATAACAAAAGAATTTAAGACAGAATGGATTCTGGAAGAACTTTATTAGTAATGGAGACTGGAAGGACTTCTGCAGAGTCCCAGGGGCCAAGACTGTGCTATTCAAGCATGAAGTATGAAATGTGAATTGCCAGGCACTAGGTCCCTTCGTTTCAGAAGAAGAATGATTTTCTTAGTGTTGAATTAGAACAGGGGTTTCAATTTTTATTTTTAAATTGTTAATATCTTAATTACTGGAAAGCTTACTCCACCAGTTCAGGTGGGGTCAGATGAAATGGAAATTTTAGAGAAATGAATATCATGACAATACGGAAAAAATTACAATCAGGTATGTCTCCCTCCCAGATTCCCTACAGGATTACCTCCCATCAAAAAATGTAGGTTTAGGATAGTTAACAGCACTATAGCCTGCATTACTTTTCCATGTAAAGGCTGCAGAGTCAGCCCAGGATGGCTGGGAAGAGCAGTGCTCCTCTCAACTGCCCCAAAAGCTGCCTCCTTTTTCCCACCCTTTGGTCCCGAACACCAAACCCTGAATTCTTTCAGGTTAAGGGTGAAGGAGGATATGTTGTGGTGATCATCCTTCCATGTGAGTGGGAAGATGATTTGAGACAGTAAAATGGCAAAGAAAGCAGGGCAAACCATTTGTCTTACTACTTGCTTTGATAGATTGTGTAATTAATAATTTGGTAGGAGGAATGCAGTGGTTAGCCAGCCAACAGCACTAATGCTTTGGAAGAAACTATACATCCAAAATGAAAAGTGCATTTCATCTTGGGGACTGTTCAACACTGCTTAATGCCATAAATAAAGATTTGTTTTGTTTTTAGCTTAAAATGTAGCTGGTTTAAGAAACACTTAAAATCAATATAGCCACCATTATCTGATTTCTATTAATGTTCCTGAATTATTGTTGTCACTAATTATCTACAAAGAAGGCAGAAGAAAAGCTTTAATTAAAGAGAGTTGTTCTAACCCCTCAGTGGACCTAAAACTTAACTGGAGGATGCAAATTGAAAATTTGAAGGCAAGTACAACCAAACACAGCACTGTATAACAAATGAGCCTGGCTGGGGGAGTGATGAGAAGTCCAGCGCAGGAATGTGTTGGAGGTAGCTCTTTCAGATACAGGAAAGCTGGAAGTCAAGAATGTGCAAACATAAATTGCCCAGAAGGTCAAGAGAAATCAATGCAATTTCAAGCTTCTTTCCCCCCCTCTACTTCACTGTAAAAAAATCCCAGGTTAATCTGTGAAAAATTTTGTTTTGATTTGTTTTTCCAGGCCAAGGGTGCCTGTACTTAGTGACTTGGGCAAAGAGCACAAACCAGAAAGGAGGTGGACACAAAACAATGTCTACTTAAACTAATTTATCTGTTTTCTTCATTGCAATCTTCATCGGGATACCAGGGGAACAGAAGAGAGAAAAGTGTTAAAAATAAGCCTGGTGGGAGTGAAGAACCTGGTTGTGGGGCTTCAACTCATCTAAGTTCAACTAAGACAGAAAAAATAATTTAAGATGGAGAAGGAGCTGCTTGATTCACCTTCCCAATGAGCTTTATTATTTTCTCTTATTCTGGAAAATGATAATCTTTTCTTGCACCAAACAAAGCAGCAGCCATCAGCTTTTTTTGGGCCACAGGTTGTTCTGAGAGAATCTCTCAGTAGTTTTTGCTGAAGTGAAAGGTGGGACTGCATGGAGGGAAGACATCCGTAAAATTACTTGGTTCCCTCCTAGTGTGGGCTGTCACGTAGGAACGGGAAATCTTTGCTCCTCACCATGTTCTAATAACTGCATGTGAAGGAAGTTTTTGAACTTCCTTCGTTCGTGAGACTGATTAAATATAATCTGTAATTTTTTGCTTGCAGCATCCAATTTAAGTCTAGATGAAACTAGTCAGGAGTGAGAGAAAGCTCTTCAAAGGCATCATGCATAATCATGGTTGATCAATGGGAGTTTTGCTATGTTTCAGCGGGTGTAAAGGCACAGGCTTCCCAAAAGTAGTAGAAAAAGAAATAATCAGTATTAATGGGGCAAATTAGTCCTTTGCTCAGGAATTTAAACATGAATACATTTTCCCAGGTAGGTCATTGTCATGAGCAATTTCTACAGCAACGAATTTTTTTTGACTTTTTAGTGTTGCCTCAATGTGATGCAACAAAGATGAAAAAGATGGAGATATCTTATCAGAAGGGATGCCTGTGTAAATAAACTGTTTCTAGTGCCCTACATTAATTGAGACCCATGGTGACAGTCAGGACTTGCAAGATAACAATGAAAAATTACTTCTCCTTGCACCTCTGTGGGTGATCCATGCAGTTGAATGCTGAAACACAATTCACAACAGAGGGTAGAAAATTCTGCTACTATCACCTATATTATTCCTTTTATAAAGACTGCTGGTTTTTAATTTCCCATCCCTAGGAAGTCTCTCAGTTCAGGATGCTCATTTATATTTTGACTACCCTTTTGGCAGGACCCTTGTAACGTTAAGTAATGTTTAAATAATGTTGCTAGCAAATAGTTGGTGTGCTTGACTTAAGGCATACAGATTTAAACTCACGAAAATTATGATGTGGGTGATCTCACTTCATTACCTTTGCTGGAGAGGAGTCTGTGTCATACTCTGAGTGACACAGTGATGCACTGGCACTATAAATTGGGAGAACAGAAGAGAAAATATTTTCCTTTTCTGATCACAAAATGAATAAGATGTGAAATTAATGCTATGGTTGATGAGCAGAAGCAAGCAGTAGGTTTAACACAACACACAGGATTTCACTGGAATCAGTGCATCTCGCCTTCTCCAGGCACTGACATAAATGACTCAAATGAGCAAATGGTGTTCTATTGTTACTTAAAAAAGGGAAAAAAAGAAGCTGTTGGCATTTGGCAAGCACTAGGATTTGTATTTTAACAGGCTGTTTCCAGAAACTGGTTTGTGGGTTTTTATTTATTTTTTTTAACCAAATATTTAAATTTAAATTATCTTAAGTACTTTGGAAGGTTTCTTTTAACCTCATTTGACCAAAATTTGTCTTTTGGATAGTTATTCTGACTTTCATGAAATTAAGACAGTAGTCTTCATGAATATAAAAAGCATATGCACTCATTTTTTTATCCTTTTAAAAAAATCAGATCTGTTGTTCTAAAACCATGGTTGTGATCTCTGCATTATATTTTCAAGTAGCTGAAAATGAATACAAAATGATCACAAAATCCCACCCTGTAAAATCCATTGTGTGTGCTCCATTAGCTGTTCTTTGTTAGGAGATCTTTTGGTAGGAAAAGAAGTGCTTTGGGTTCAGGTGCCTCAGCACCTGATTAAAATGGACAACTGGATGAAAATGGAAAGGCCCATGAGGAGAAGACTCTGAGTGAGACTCCACACTGGTGTGGGCACGTGCAGGTCACAGTGTCCCCTCCCAGACACGGCACCATATAAGTCCAGAGTAGACCTCTAAATTAATAGGTGATTAGTTAGAAAGAATGGAAAATGGTTGTCCAAATCACACGAACTGAAAACTCAAACAACTCATTGCCTAAAGCTCATAGGAGAATAAAATCAAAGGACATTTTCTTGATTAATGTCTGCCTCTAGAAACAAATGGGACTCTGAGGGGGACCAACTGCTGCCAGTGGAACAATCTAGTGAGATGGCTGAAGGATAGGGGCATATATAGGTGCATAGACAGCATATTGCTGTCTAAACCTAACACCTTTAATATATGTCCTGAAGTAGACATTTAAACAGCTACACAGGAGACTTATTTGTCATGAGTAGCAATCAGTTACCGAAATTCCTCTGGCTTACTAACAATTTTTTGAAAGGTCACTGAAAAATCCTTTTATAAAAGAGAAGGGCAGAGATACATACACACACATACTCATGTGCACACACCAGAAGTTTTACATTTTCAGAGTGGTCACATCTCACATATTAACTCGCTGCCTTACTCTCCTTCTCAGCACTCTGGTCCTACACTGGCTGGCTGGGACTTTGCACCCACATGGGTGCCTTCCCCATCCAAGGAGGGAGCCTTGGGGCTGCCCCTCTGCTCTGCACAAGAACTCGAGGTCTCAGTTGTCAAAACTGTTTTCTGCTTCCCAGCTCCAAGTGATCCATTCCTCTTCCCAGTGATAGCTTTGCTATGAAGCCTGGAAAAGTATTCTGGTCTCTTCTGCTCACATGGGAACCGTAATTGCCTACTTTATGCAATACGTTGGTCTTATTGTGTAATGCCTGTCTAAAAATATATATGTAAAATAAATAGTGAAATTAATCATTGTAGTTTTCATTTCCACACTCTTCAAATATCTTACCCTTCTTGGCACTACAAAAGCATTCTTTTATAAAGCAACTCGACATTTGGATTTTGAGTTGTTTAGAAAAATTCAAAATTGTTTCCAAGCTTTAGAGTTACATCTCTTATTTCATTGTTTTTCACTGTCAGAAATGGCAGTCACTAGCATAACACTAGTGCGTGTTAATGCTGTTGAGACGTCCTACTTTGATTTTATTCTTAACATGGCTAAAGAGAGCTGCTACCTCACTGAAACACTTTATCTTATTTTTCAGACCAAACACATCCTTTTTGTTCTCTTATATAATCTAGTGTTCAATTTCAATGACAATGCAAAAAATAAATACTTTTGTATTAAAAAAGAAAAAAAAAAAGATACCAAACTAATAAGTTATTATGACCTCTCACAAAGGACAAAAAAATTATGCCATATTTAATTTTTGTCAAGAAAATTAAGTTTGAGAATTCAGACAAAACCAGCATGATTAGTTCAAAACATGTTTTAATGAAAAATTCCCACCCATCTCTCTATGGGAGTAAACACCTATTAGCACCACAAACACTTAGTCACTGTGACTGTATCATAGCTGTTGCTGCAAATCACATCACAGCAAGGTGTCATCTTCTTTCAAAACTATTATTTCCAGGGTTTACTACTCTTGTATTGCCTTTCTTTTCAAAGACTGGATAAAACACATTCCTGAAGAATGTAACCTTATTATTTAATCTCCTTCAATTATTTCCTTAATTAATCCTAATTGTGTAAAAGATATGAAGTGACAGAAAGGTGTGATTGTGGGTGAGGAAGAACCATTGCATCACCCTTCCCCCATCCCATTCCTTGACTGCTGTGTTGTAAATGCTCTACCGAAGCCAGCTTGGGCAGGAGGTTTGGAATACCATTAGCCTTGCACTTAATGCAGATCTTCATAGTCATTTGCAGAGCATTTGGTGCTGGTATGCTACATTTTGAACGTGCTGCAATCATATCACCCAGAGCATTTTAATTCACTTCAGTTCCTTTCTTCTTCCACCCCCAGTGAGTATGCACACATGCATACTATACATGCATACACATGTACGTACATACACACATATATAACAAGTGAGACACACACATATGCATGCATGTGCGCACACACAATTCTGCATCCCTCCAGCTCTCCTTCAATTATAAAATTATAATTGTATTTGCTGGCAGTGGGTGGTCTGCTGGATAAACATAGAATATATCTGCATATAAAGTGCCTTTGAGTCATTGATCTGTATGAGTCATTTAATCTAGAGGTGCACCAGCATGTGAGGAAATGTAGCCAACATTTTACAATAAACATATTAACTATATTTATGCATCTATAAAATTCCACTCTGTAAGGAAAATGGCAAGAGAAAACCCTTAAATAGATACAAAAAATGTTAAAGTTGTAAGCAATAAGCAGCATAAATTTGTCCTGATTGCTTTTAAGAGAATTATAAAAATCCTACCTGAAGGAAGAACAATAAGTATCATACCACGAGACTTTTGAAAAGGCAGTGGATGCAATGAATTGCAAAAGGCTACAGCAAAGCATTGCTAATTGTGTTAGCTGTATGCTCTCTCTGAATAAGAAAGTCTTGGGGGAACAAAAGGCTAAAGAGATTGCACAAATAAAAAGGCTCCACTCTTCTGGGGGTGACATCTGCAGGAGGGCTTATGCCAAGAGAGGGACACAGTCCAGACGAAGGTCAGCAGGAGTGATGGAGGGGATGGGGTGCAGGCTTGATCCCCTTCCCCAGCTGCTTTCCTCCCCAGTCCCCAAGGATGAAGGGGACAGGAAGTGATAAGGCTTGCTGCCTCCTTCGGTCGGAGGAGAAGAGGTCTCCTCATTCAGAGGATGAGGATTTGAGGGCTACTGAAGGGGAAAGAGTGCAGAAATGAGAAGGGAAGTAAGAGGGGAAAAGAGATGAGCGGCATCACAGTATACAAGCACTGACACCTCAAGAGAGGATTTGGTTAGGTGCCAGGGAAAGTTGTGGAGTCTGGGAGGTGGGAAGGTGTGTGCAAGACAGGCACATAGGTTGTCCCTTGGTGTAGATACTGTAAGTCTCTGGGTACTGGCTTCCAGCTTCCGGGGCAGGATGATGTGTCTGGGACCATTGCTTTCAAAAATTATCTTTTATTATGATGTATAAATACTATTTTGTATCTTTCAGAATGTTTGATAGGAACTTTTGTCTCCTCCTCAGAGCTGGTGAAAAAAGTTAACCTGATGCATTTGCAGCTGCCCAGAGAACTGTAATGGGAAGTCAGCCTGAGATCTCACAAGCCCTTGTTTTTATTCTCAGTTTTGGGGGGGGTTGTTTTTGTTTTTGGTTGTTTGTTTGTTTGTTTGTTTGTTTTTGGGGTTTTGTTTTTGTTTTTTTGGTCTTTTTTTAATTATTCTTGGAAAGTTATTAGAAATAACTGCCTGTATGGGAGCTGCTGGGAAAGAGGAGATTCGCACACATGATGCGGCATGGACAACTTCAGCATGGATACTTAAGGAACAAACATTTGAGCTGTAAATAACTAAAGAAAGCTCTGAGCACCTTCAGAGAGGTCAAAATGCTTGGAGGAAGGGAATACAGCTATTGGTTAATTGAATTATAGAAAAAAATCAGGCTGTTGTACAATGGAAGGGAAATTTGAGCCACTTGCATCTTTTGCTCTAATAATTGCTCAAGACCAAAGCATTGCTGGAAAGAATGAGATGTGAAAAATGAGTTAGAAAACAACACAAAAAATATTATACTGTCATTACAAGGATCAATTATAGGCTCTTATTTGATATATTTGGCTCACTTCTTATCGTTCTATCTCAGAAAAGGATATGACAGCAATAAAAGAGGTTCACAAACAGACAAGTGGTGTTATTAGAATTACAGAGAGGCTAGTCTATGGAAGGAAATTGAAATATTGTTTCATTTAGAGAAAAAATGAGTAAGAGGAGATATCCTATAAAGATATGCCATAAACAAATGTAGAGGGGGGCAAATAATATAACGGGGGCAAATGTTATATTGCCTCTCACCCTGAGCAGGAAAGCAACTAAGCAACTAAAGCAACTAAATCTAGTTAAGCTACAAAATAAATAAACTCTGCTAACAAATCAAAAGATTGGTTCAGTTGTAAAACTCAGTATCAGCAGTTCAATAAGATTTACATGACAATTTTCTTCCATGTAATTTCTTGTGAGTTCTTTAGATTTTTTTTCTAATATCAGTTGTAGACATTCCTAGTTTCAGCTTCTGTGTGTCATATTATTTTGCTCTTTCCTTTCTTTTAAAGATTCCAAGTCTTTTATATGAAAAAACTCACACTGTCTTATTCCTTTTCTTCCAGCAACCTTCATTAGGAAAAGGGACTGTTCATCCAAATAAAGGACAAGAGTCAGGAAAAGCTCATGAACACAACAAAAAATTCTTAATAAATTGTTTTTATGAGTAAGACATAATAAATGTTAAAATATTAATAATTACATGCTGCATAAATGCCACTATTTGTTTGGAATTTATAAATGAAACAATTGTTGCTTATCCTCCTCTCCCTCTTCTCTTTTCCCTGCAGGGATTTTACGGTTAGAGGAGGTATTCTCGTGAATGACTCCCAAGAGTAAAGAGGCACTTTGCTTTCTGCTCCTACCACATTCTCAACTTTGCCTCACCGTTTGAGGTGCAGACACAAATCTGATATATTAAAATGTCAGAAGCCATCAAAAGTTTTTTTTTTTTTGAAACTTCAGTCTGTACACAGAGACTGATAGTAATATTTTTGCAGCAATTTTTCTTTCATGTAAATTAACACATTCCATGTATGTATGTCTTCCAGTGTCAGCAGAATATATTCTGAAACTTGGTTGATTTGCCACAATATTGCTTATAAACTTAAAAAAATAAAAATATTTCTATGCCATCCTTTGATTGATCATATGAACTGAATCAAGTCATATTCAGAACTCAGCGTGAGTTTAAATCTGACTCTTGACCAAATACTTAATGATTAGGTAGGTTCCACTGTTAGTTTATCCAGGGAGAATGTGGCAATTTACATCTAAGGTTGGACGCTTGGATGGTTATGCTTAAAGATATTGCTTTGGTTTTTGCACCTAATAATTTTGCAGATTCCTATCTCTGGCAAAATAAACTGGTGCAGCCAGTTCTGCTTTGTGCTGTGCGACAGACAATACTCAGAGGGGCAATGGATGGTTCAGCCCCATCTTTGCTGATGTCCCTTCTCAGTGCAGATGGCAGGGACCCCCTGTCCCAACTGGAGCTGTGAGGAACTCTATAAGTTCCTCGCAGGAAGTGGGGTAAGTGAGCTCACAGAGTATGTGCTTGTTCTGTGCATTAAAGCCAGCAGGTACACAGAACTGCAAATATATCTCACATTTTGGGGTTTTCTTATGTGTGCAAGCCCAAAGCCTATGACTTGGATGGTAGCAGTGACATTTTCTTCACTATTGTTTCATGGATTGCTCCACATAGGAATCAAACTTTGTACTCCTATAGAGAGTGAAGAAGTCAATGTTTCCATGCCAGTGACACTGCCCTTCAGTCCCTCTATCTCTCCTTTGTAAACCCCTTTGTGCTTTCTTCCAGGATGTTTCTTACATGTTGCATACTCTCCTCACTAATTGTTCCAAATGGGTCTCTCTCCTTAAGATCTCTCTTCAGGGGATTTAGATGCAGCCTTTCTTCACATTATTTCCTACTGGTGACTTTCTTCACATTATTTCCTACTGGTGACCTTGAACACCTCACCCACACCTTAGGTTTTCACAGTGCCGCTCTTAGGTGAAGGCTGTCACCTAATCTCTGTTAGAAGTCAGCCAGAGGCTCACTGTAAAGGAAGAAAAGAGTCTAGAAGGACAGTTTTCTACTCAGATAACACTGCACTCTTGACCTTGTACTGACATGGGAACTGTGGAGTTCAGCTAGTTGAGGAGGTGCATTTAACTTGAACAGAACATGTTTCTCACACAGCAAAAAGAGTTTGGGTCAGCAGTGGCAGAGCCTTTAGGGGTATTTTATGGTCCAACCATTGTTACACACTTATTTACTTCTCTATAGAATCCACACTGTGGTGAACTCAATAAGCAATCTATACAGCAACTGAAAATTGATGCATCTGGGACATTGAGGTTTTTCACATTTATGTTTTAGAAACGTTTTCATTGGAGCAGTGACTTTCTTCCTGGAGATTTAACTCCATTTCCAACCCATCTTCCTTCTGTAAGCAGCTCATGTAACTCTACATTTAATGAAAGCCAGTCACTTAGATTGCACTGTAAAGCGAATTATTTACCTTTCCACCACTTGCTTTGCAAAGAACTGTAAATACACCACACAAATGGTGAATACAGCACATGGGATTTGCTAATGGCTTTCACTGCAAATACACTGATCAGCTGTCAGTAAGAAATATGAAGCTTTTTGGAACTACAGCTTGATTTATTTCGAGATAGTAAATTATATAAATAAATAAATTGAAATATTGATCTCTCTTTCTTTCCTAGTAAAGTCAGATTTTCCACTGCTTTCACCCAGAGTGGTAGACATGGTGAAACAAGGGAAAAATCTGATAATGTTGGACACCCCTCCAAACTATCAGGATTTCAAAGTCAAGTAACTTTCACACACCTGACTTCTCTACATCACATGCGAAAGACAATAAACAAGAAACATTTTTCTACCAAACAGTTAAGTAAACTAAGAGGGAATTTAGATTCCAAAACGATGCAAAAGTATCCCTTCATTGATTTATGTATTTTGGCCTAAGCTCAGGGTATAACTAAGGGATTATAACATTCACTAGAAGTATTTCAGGCAGGGACAATCTGACATGTATAACAAAAACAACACCCTCATTTCAGTCCTGGTAAAAGCTCTTCATCATAACTTGCACAACAGCCACATGGAGCCCAACTCAATGACATGCCCAGAGCTGCTGCAGTTTTACTTGACAGTTGGTCCTTAATGAATGCAGTGACTACTGAAAAGTACATGAGACAGGTTTAAGTTTGCAGGAATTTTAAGACACACAAAAGAAAAATACAATAAATCTCTTTTCAATGATTCTGTGTAAAAACAAAAATGAATCCTTTGTCCTTTCCAGCTCTGAGTACATCCAGGTCTCTCCCGCCATTGTCCTGATTCTTTTTCGTAACGTTTTCAGTCTCTGTGTTTGCTTGAAAGACCTGGTTCTTATTCCAAGTTCTCATTCCAAGTTCTCTAAATATTAGTAACTATTTTCTGTCTCAGGCCTACATCTCATGGAGTTAAAAGCCTGCCATCACTGATTACTCCGCTATCAGAGCCAAACCTGTGCTGATGGCTCACAATACAATATTTTTTTTTGAAAATCTGGCCAATTTTTTTGGCTAAATAGGAAAAGAGGCCACGTGTACTACAGCTGCTTGTAACAGCAGAGGGATCAGACAAAACAATACAGCAACATAATAAATAACAAAACAATACAATAAAGGAATCTTTTGGTTACTTTAAGTTTTGAAAATCTGGTTCTGGAGGTGCTGAGCATTTTTCAGTTTAGTTCCAGAAATCGTATGAAAATAAATTTCTAACCCAGTTCACAGCACTAACTCACTTTAAACTTATTCGTGTAACTATACAGATGAAAAGGAAAAGTAAAAAATCAATTTAATTCACAAAACTGTAAGAAAATCCCAGAACAGAATTTGATTGATTCATGTGAGACAGCACGGAAGGCTGTGATTTAACTTGTTAAATCAGAGATGGCACTAAACCTCATGAGCCCAACTAACCATATTGAATCCCTTAGAGTCCCTGAAGGGCTGTGAAATGAGAGAGGAAGTGCACAGGATACTTCTGCCGTCTCTGTTTCTAGGTCAAAGAGCATGTCATCCCTCCAAAATAACACAATAAGAACACCAGCTTATTGCAAAGTGGCACACGACGGCGAAATCACATAGCAGTCAAGTTGTGTTTTCTGCCCATGAAGGAATAGTGGAGCAAGATTTTCCATCGCCACATGCTACACAGTGGGTGTCCAGCCGTAGTAGCAGTCCCCCTCCGAGGTGGTTGGAGACAGGCCTTCCGTGCCCTGCTCAGCACATGCAGCCCATCCAGGTGTGTTCATTAGGGTATCAAATTCCAGAAGGTCTGTCATATAACAAATTAACAACTTTGAGACCTTTCCTTGGTTTGAATATGCACAATGCAGATGTGTAGAAACATTTATTATTGATATTTGCCTCATTTTATTAGCTGCCTTTTCATTTGATATCCACTAATTTTTTAAATAGAAAACCAGAGCAAAAAGTGAATGGGATGTAGGAAACAATAAATGCTTATTGCAAGCTATGCAATACAGCCACTCAGTCACCAAAGAAGCAGATAATCAATTGAAAGTGCAAAATTTCCAGCCACCATTGAAAAGACTTTTCAGCGCAAAATCCATTTGTGCAGTCATTTTAAAAGCATGATTCATAAACTTTTGAAGTGTTTGTGGTCAAGGTCCACAACTGACCAGTGGTAGATACTTGAGAAAAAAAAGCAACAAACATTCAAATATGTAGAAAGCAGTAGTCAAGAGAGGCCATACCACCATCAGATTTATTCTGTGTTTAGCTGTTCTAGCACTTAAATGTACAACCCTTAGTATTTAATCTTTCAATTTGTCCACATATAGCCTATTTGAAATATAAATTTCCTATTTACTGCATAATTTTTCAGTAGTGTTTTTTCTCCAAAATATCATATAAAAAAATTACTCCATCCCATCAACCCTATGGGTCACTGATATCCAACTACTAGTATCCTGAGACTTACCTTTTACATAAAGTTCAGTCTTTTTCCAACATCCCTATGGCTGAGCTGGGCCCAGTGATATTTCAGGTCCTCCTTTGGTGGCGCTGCCCTGAACAAATCAGTAATCTGTCTTACCCTTTTTGCCTTACAATATTTTGAATTTTCTGAACAGATGTTCTTACTTCATCGTGTCTCAACATATGATGTTATGATTCAGCTCCTCTGTCATGTTAGTTGGGTAAAGCTGTGCATGAAGGATATGGACCCAACTCCTGCTGGCTGGAGTTAAGTGGTACAAACAACTCTTTATCAATGGCATGTCTGAAAAAAAAAGTCTTTTGGCACACATATCACTGATATTACAAAACCAGTCATATTGTTATATATATTTCCAAGAGCTCTTCAGCCTGTGGATTAATCTTTGACATCTAGTTTTTCCTTCTTATAACATACTAATCTTGTGTTTGTCAAGCAGACCTCAAAAACAGCAAAAAAGAGAGTAAACCCCAGACACTAGTAATCATGCCATAGACCAGATCTCACACCCGGCTCACAGGTTTCCAGAGAACGGAAACCCAAGATTTTTTAGGGTAATTCATGGCCCATTTTGAAGTACTCAGGACAGACAATTATAAGCTGTTTTCCAGAATAGCTTCATTTTTTTTTAAGGAAAGACCACTTTATTTTTAATCTCTCAAGGTGCAAAAATTGCCTATTTGGTGATTCCAACTCTCTGTTCAATACACTGAGCTTTGTTAAAAGTTTAAAGCAACTGAAATCTGACTTGCAAATCCAGGAAAAATGAGGAAAGCCTACTACTAGACATTGCTGTTACAAGCCTTTAGTGAGTGCTCCGAGTCATGTTTTAAATTAATTCCACTTTAATTAGGAATCAATATTAATGTGTGGGAAAAATGTATAGGAATGGGTTGTCTATGCTCGCAGCGTTGACATAATTAAGCTGGTCAGAACAGTGATTTCTTTGTCTTTTTGTCATGAAAATGTTTAATCTTAGGAATTTTTACGGCCAGATACTGTCTTGATCAGAACACTATGCCATGTTTCGATCTTTAACACTGCTGAAATTCCATTGACTCCACAGGGTTTTATGTCAATATTCAATCCCTTTGCAATCAGATCAATATTAATTTTGTCTTTGACTTTGATAGCTGCCAACCTGTAAAAGCCTGATGCATTATACAGTATTTGTGCTAATTTTGCCTTCTACCATCGTAATTTTCAAGTTTAGCACAGGCCAGCATGAACACTTCCTACTTGTTTTAGCTTTGCACCATTTGATGCAGGAATTGGTGTTGAAAACAAACTAAAAGTCAAGAAGCTGGATGCAGTGGCAGAGGCGCAAGGGAAAAGCATGGTTGGCAGAGGTGAGGTGTCCCAATGGAGGGGGCTGCTGGACTGTGACCTGGCTCTGTGGGGCTGGCCTAATGGGGGCAGACCCAGAGGGGTAGCCCTGACTCAGTGCCCGGGAAGAACTCTGAGCCGTGTGAGGAAAGAAGACAGAAAAGCAAAACCAAAAGCGAAGTAAATTTTCCATTCCAGATTTTTCATGGATAAAATATGGATTCCAGTGAAACTGTAACTCAGTAACCACACAGAGAGCTCATAAAAGTTAAGAGTCAACTTCGAAGCTTTTATTTTCAGAACAGATGGTAAAGCTCAGCTGGAGTTGCACAGAAGAAACATCAAACCTGCAAATTATGGAAGGGAAAGACAAATGACCCTCAGATATAGTAGTATCCCAGCAATGCCAGTGCAATGCTAGTGCAGTGCTGCTCTTGTTGAAGAGATAAAGCAAATGTACTTTATCCTAGGTCTTGGTTGGAAAGTTCAGCAACTTTTGAAAATTAAAATACTATTTGAGCTGAATATTTTATAGTTATTCTCTTCAAGATAAATTGAAGCAGAGACAAAAAAAAAATAATCCCAACATCATTATGCATATACTTAAACACTAAACTACATATAAAACCACAGAAATTTGAAAAATAAAAATAAAAAATATGATTATGACTTAAATGAAGTAACTACGTTCTAGAATTTCACACCTGAGGCTACATCTGCACAGTCATTTATTGCATGGATGCATTTTAATTCTAGTTCTGAAAGCAGAAGTAATTAGTGTTGTTACGGGGAGCGTATGTAGTTATTAGACAATGGTTTTATTAGAAACACCAAAGCTCTCTTATTCTTAATATTTCAGCTAGTCTATGATAGTCTGTTCAACACTGAATTTAATTCAGACTTACAACTACTGCCTTACTATTGGAGATGGTAAAATGAAAGGAAAAAATTCCTTGTTAGAAGTATAAATAGACTATTCTAAACCAGAAAATGTTTGGATATTTCCTGGGAAAGCAGATACTTTTTCTGGACACACTCAGTATTCTATTGGAAGAAATGGGAAAAAAGATTTTGCTTGGGATCTACTGGTTACAAACTTCAAATATTTAGTAATAGACATCTGCAGTTTTGAAAATCAAATATATTTTTATGACACATTTGCAAATAGGATTTTCAGACCACATTGGACAGATTGCTTCCTCAAATGAAAGACAGTTAAAAACCGTCTAAATTGGCTAGCCCAGAAAGAAAAGCTTATTCTTCTCTCTGCTGTTTATTTGTCACAAAATGAAAGCTGGCAAAATTTCTATTTTTGATCCAGGAAGTTTTCCATTTGGAGTGGTTTACTCACTGAATGATACAACCATATTTTTCTATGAAGTATTCCATAAAATGTTTCTCTTTGTCAAAAATTTCTGTTAAAAAGAAAACGGTTGACAGAAAAATTTTGACAGGAAACATAACAATGTAGTAACATTATTTATTGCATAATTTATGATAGCAATGTCCAGACTTGTAGCTGGTTTAACTTAATATCTTCTAGGCACTTCCTCTCAACTGACTAATAATTGAAATACCAGATATCTAGAATTCTTGGAGAATTTGTTAATATTTTTTCAATGAATTTTTTTTCTTAGATAAAAGAAATAATTGAAAAACATTATTATTTACAGCCTTGATTAAGTGTTTCCTCTGCAATAGACAAATGCTCACAAATGCAACAGCAAATACAAAACGTACTTTTTGCTAGGCTTATGCTGCATAAGAATCAGCATTAATTGATTGTCTCCAGCCTGCTTCCTGTTATTTAGTTGCTACGTTAACTGCTAGATAGTAATGTGAGCAATGAAGAAGCTTTGGGAAGCAGTGGGAAAATCAGTGCTGTTCAATCTCTTTCTGCACCTTCGGGAAGCATCTTTTCCCACTAACCTGATTTCCTAATGCATGTTAAACATACTTCTGAAAATAACATCCAAAAAATATCCTAGGGATGTTAGTATAGATATTATTGCATCCACAAATTTTAATCATGGTTCTTGGTCTGAGAGATCCCCATAACTGGCTCTGTCTGGTGTGTCAACAACATCACATTAGGAATGAGAGATGTTACCTCCACCAACACGGTGAGGACTGGCTCCCACAGCTGCCAGTGTGGCTGTGGGACAAGTCTCAGCTGCAGAATCCTATAGCACATATTTGGTCACACTGGAAACTAATGATGTGAGGATAAAGGAAGTGTTTAGAGCACCAGCAAACTCATTTTCCCTAAGTAAATGATTGACAAGGATACAACAGTGACATTCCTTGTATACAGAGCCAATGCAGTGTTCTTCACAGCAATAACGACATTCCTCCTGCCCCATTGTTTATCCACTCAAATGGAAACTGTGGGCTGTTAAAGTCAATCTACAAAATTGTACAGGTTTCAGTGGAATAGTGATTCATCCTGCTTCATAGCTTCATTGTTGATTTTGTCTGAGAGATCTCATTTGTACTGATTTTAAAGTTCCCTGGTCCTGAGGTCCTTTGTGCAAACCAGGAGGCACCAAATGTTCAGGGGCTTCAACTATATAACCAGAAAGACATTTTTACATCATCTGCTGCTCTGCAGGGGCCATGTAATATTGATTTCAAATAGGGCAAGACTACTGAAATAATTTTCACTGATATCTATTAAGTGGAAACCACCTCAGGGCTCCCACTGTTCCTTTTCATGACTTTAGACCTTGCAAGAAGACTATGGCAGCATGGTACAGCTGCTTCCCTGGAGTTGGGAAGCAGTCAGAATTATGGAACTCAGGGAGAAACCCAGTATCTGAGGTACTGGGAATGTCCAGATAAACTGTTAGACCGTAGTCCAAACGTAAACCTGACCTGGGAAAATTTAACAGGACTGGCACCAAACAGTTATGATCAGAGAGCCACAGCTAGTTTCTGGTTTACCCTTGAATCCATGGTTTTCTTTCCTAGAATAAAGCTGTAATATTTAGCAAAATATTTGGGAGCTCAGAGCACAGCAGCTTCCCCGTCTTCTCCCAAGCCCTCCTCACACTGAGTGCCTGGTCAGCTACTCGTGCGTGGAGGACAGTGTCCAGCACAGTGTTCACCTGCAGTTATTGCCTTTCTCAGCCCTCCTCTGCCAGGCTTTTGTTTCTGTGCAAGAAGGAAATGCAGTCTGCTATTCAAGGAAACAACCTAATGGAAGATCAGTGAATGACAGATGTGAACTTCTACATCCAGGACAATTTGGACCTTTCACTTAACCTTCAACTTATTCCTTGCTGTACCTGACAAACATTTGTTTTCTAGTTAAGCAGTCCACATGCTGAATTTTGAGTAAATCTACTGACTCAAACCTCCATTAGTTACTAGCATTGTATTTTTTGCAGGTGAACAGAAAGCAGATTTTCTACATGGTTGCCAATACAATAGGGAAACAAAGTATTGCAGCTAAGCTATGACAGAGAAAGATCATTAGGAGAACTTTAAAATCAGAACAGCAATTTCTATTGTGTGATTTCTGACACCTACTCAGTTTGATTTTCCCCTATACAGGCTCACAAGTTTGCCAGACGAGCAGCTGGTATAAGTAATTCTTTGTGTGGAACTACAAACAAATGCTGCTCAATTCATTCAGCTTGCTTATTTTCCTTTGATCCTTTACTGTATATTATTTTACATCAGTCATCACTCACACCACTCTCATTACAATCATTGAAGGAGTACGCAAGTGTGTTTCTCACTTAAGTTCCCATAATCTGTGTAAATAAAAACACAAAATGAAAAAATGATATATGACATAAAATAATAAGATGGAAGGCAAAATGAGCAATATTCAGTGCAACTTTTGGAGAAAAAAAATTAAAAGTAATTAAAAAAGAGATATCAGAAGAGATGTCACTACCAAAATCACTACAAACAAGATAGGCAAAGCCGGACAGATTTGGGCATTATACAGCCTGTGTGATATTGGGGACCTCTATTACACTTTGTGAGTTCCAAGACGACAAATAAAGGATCAATCCTGGGTCACATCCCGTCGTAACATAACAGTGATTGAAGAGACATTACTAGGTCTGAGAAAAAAAAAGACTAAGACAACTGGGACCATTTGACTGCTGCTTTATCTGGGGATAATACTGCCCCCCATGTTTCGGTGAGAACAAAGACAGTGAGAGAAACGCAGAAGGAAGAAGAGCATTAAAGTAAAAAACTCAGGGGAAAAAAAAAGAAAATTACCATGGTAAAGGCTGTAATTTAAGACATTTTTATGTCACCCAAAGGAACGTATGTTTTGAGGACTGAATTTCAGAGATGAGAGAACTGCAGTGACACTGCAGCATGTGGGGAAGAATCTTCCTGATTAGCATCTCAGCATCAGACTGTCTTCCTTTATTGTTATCTCCAAACAAATGAGTCACAGAAAAATCTCAGACAAGAATGCTGTTTTATTGAAAAACTCACTCTTTTCTTCCCCCTCTGCATCCTTTCCCTCTGCCCTCCTCCATCAGTCTCTTAGATTTTCAGTTAGAAAATGCAGGGCCTCTGTTTCAAATTATATTTGATTTTGAAAATATGTAATATTTAACTGCCATCTTAAAAGAAAGCAAAAATGTTTGTTTTCAAATGGATCACAAAGGAGATGTCTTTGTCAGGCATTATTATCTGCAACCTTGTGCTATACTGAAGGCTGAAAGAAGAGACAAGCTTTGTTTTTAAACAGATTTATTTTCCCTACTATTCTCCCTTCCACCCGGGACACATGTATGATGCAAAGTGCATACACACACGCTGTGGGAGGTAACAGAAATTGTTATTTTGTTCTTAGAATCAACAGTATAAAAATCATGAAATACGTATAAGTAATACATTGGAGCTCCAAGGCATGATTTTTAATCTAGAAATAACCGAATGCCAATTAAACGGAAGTGCAGCAATTGCTTTGTTTCTCAACTTGCTAATGGTCTGACAAAATTTGTTGCTGCCCTTATTGGCTTAAAGATTGGATCAAGAATGAAAAAACCCACAATGTTATCATGACCTTTAGCAGACATAACTGTTGAATTTGTCATCAAAAATATATCAGGAAAAAATATCTATTCATTAACTTATGATACAGCAATTTTCTTATAAAAAGAAAAAAAAGTACAGTGAAAAGTCCAACATGATCAGTTCTGTTGTTTTTTTATTATGCTAAGTCACATAAAAAAATTGTTCAACAGTAATAAATAGCTACTATTAGTGTACAAAATGCTGTAAGACAATCCTTTAGAGTTATGAGTAATTAGCACAGTTGTGACACTTGTAGATACAGAAGCTGATGAAAAATCAATTTTTCCAGCAGTCTGAATCCTATTTTCAAGCCCTCATCCTAAAAATACTTTGGAAAAGACTTGATTCCATGAACGTGGCTAATATAGCGGTGTTGCAGTTTAAGCCCAGTAGAAAGTTAAGCCCCACTTTCTCACTCCCCCACTCAGTGGGATGGGGGAGAGAATCAGAAGGGGAAAATTGAGAAAATTCATGGGTTGAGATAAAGTCAGTTTAATAAAAAATAAAAAACAACAACAACCAAAAAACAAGAGGAAAAGAAACAAACCCAAGAAAAACAAGTGATGCAAAAAAAATCCCAATTGCTCACCACCAAGCAAGTGTTGCCTATCCAGTCCACGATCAATGGCAGCCCTGGGCAGCCTGTGTAGTTTTATTGCTGAGTAGGATACTACCTTTTTGGTCAGTTGGGGTCAGCTGTCCCAGCTGTGTCCCCTCTTGGGCACACCCAGCTAACTCACTGCTGGGGCAGTGTGAGAAATAGAAATAAAAGCCCTTGACACTTTGTGAGCACTGCATAGCAATAACTAAAACATCCCTGTGTTATTAACACTTCTTTTGTCATAAATCCAGAACATCACCACACAAGCTACTCTGAAGAAAATTAACTCTATCTCAGCAAAAACCAGCACATATACACAGTTGTCTATATCATAAGATGGTCTAAAAAATCCCTTCTTCTAATCTATTAGGGTTGCAGTTTCCTTTCCTCTAAAGATGGTTGTTCCCATTTTGTCTTCAATTACAAAGTCCTGTTCAGGAGTAACTTTACAGGAGAACGTGGTGCAGAATGCAAAGCAAGATAAAGTTGGTGTATGATCAGATTCAGGTCTTGTATCTTCTCTGAAGATAAAAAAAGGCAATATCTAAAAATGTAGCTGTAACGCTTTTCCTCTGAAAACAGCAGTTAACCTTTACCTCGTGACCCAACACCAGCAATCGCAACAGAGAGGACATGAGCACGGGCAGAGACATCCAAGAGACAATGTGTGCCTAAGTTCCAACGGCAGTTTCTGTGACTGCTATTACTTCCATTCATTTGGGGCTTCATTTGACAACTCTGAGCAATGGGAAACTCCGTTCTTAAACGTGAAAGCCCTTTTGTTACTGCAGCCACCTGCAGGAGTGAGGAAGCCTGTGCTGGCTTTGAGGGAGGTGTCCAGTACTTGGGGCTGTGGAAGGACTTGGTCCCTGGCCACAATGGGGATTCGGTTTGGGTTAGGGTAGGGGGTCCAGTTGACCTGGTCTGAATTACAGATGAGCTGCTGGAATAACCTCCCCTTTTAGTGCTTTTTAGTGTTAGCAAAATAAAAAAAAACAAACAACAAAACAGCATAAAGGCTATTTTTTGTCTTTCAGTAAACCAGTTTCCCCCAGGACGGGTGTGGAGTAACCCCTGGTGCCACTGTCTGCTGGAAGAGGCCCATGCGAAATGTGTGTGTCAGTGCTACTGTGAGGGTGCCACACCAAAACTACCAAAAACTGAACTGTTCACTTGGAGGGTGAATATTCTATTTGCTTGTTCTGTTCTTGGAATACACTCAAGTTTACATTATTAGGTTTTCTATTGACATATAGACTGTGTGTCTCCCCTTTCACAATTTCATTCTGCAGTTTCTAATTGGTGAGCACAGTAAATTACAGGGATTCAGAGGAGGGGATGGATGCATTTCCATTCTTTAGGGGACTGAAATAGCAAAGGCCAGCTCTGGTTATCAAAAACCTGCAAATAGAGCCAGACCTCCTGTTAAAGGCACATGAAATTGTTCCAAGAGGACAGGAAGATTTTTTAATGAGCTAGTCAAGTTGCTGCAAGGTCATCATTGTAATTAAAAACAATAAGGGATTCTGCTTTGCCAGTCGGCTAATATAACCCTGATTGGATTATTGTTGTTTACTGAATTCTGAAACGTTTAAAGACAAGTTCCTCAGAGTTTAGTTTTATGTGGCTGGTTTTTATTGTTTTGGGTTTTGTTTTGCTTTTTTTTTTTTAAACATCGTTACAATAGGAAATGATGTTATAGGCTGATTGAAAGCATCACACAAGGAGAGACATGAAGTTCACCTTGCCGCAGTATCTAAAGATAAGCTAAGAATGGCTGCAACTTATGTATGAAAATGAGGGAGCCAAATAATAAATTCACATCAATATTGGAAATATCTTAGTCCTAAAAGCTAGACACTTAGAAGTGAAATATGTCCCTTGTTCATCAGCAAAATGCGTCAGTGCTACTAAACAAGTAGCAACAAACCCAGAAACTCTTCAACCAAACGTGTAAATATTTCCACTGAATTCAATGGGACCAGTCTCCCACTGCTCTGGTTTGTTCTAGGATATCTAGAACAGAGATCGAGGGCAATGAAAAATATTATATCACGTTGAAATAATGGAAGGCATAGTAAATGAAACATGGGAGAATCTGTGGATACCACAGCATGCCAAAAAGAACTTTGATGCTGTGACTTGGAATAGTCCCGAGTGATAGCAACCCTGATTTCCTGTTTCTTTGAGGTCTGGTAGCTTTAGGGCCATATTGGAGCACCAAGTGATTGTAGTGCAGAGAGAGGATTAGTTGCACTTTCTGAATCCCTTCCAGAAGCAAATGGACCTTTTTTAAGAGGCAGCCCATCCTCAACATTGATCCAACATGCATGACAAAATGCAGACGTGTATTTATAGAAGTATCAGACCTTGGAAAAAAGGTGTAACTAATAGCCTCCAATGGTTCAGGGTTATCTCACTATGTATTGAATTCTGTCTCTGCACAATGATCAGAAATCATTGTTTTAAATGAGGTAAGCTGGTGTTACTACAAAAGATAATGAAGTTTTACCACATAATTGTCTTTAATTTCCAAAAATATACACTGTAATGTGAACATTTTGGTGTGATTTATGAAATACACTATGAAGTTTTGGGCTTGGGTTTGATTTATAAAGTTGGTTCCTAAATTTTTTTCTCTCCGAAGTGACTCTTCTCTTTAGGTAAAACATGAAATCATAGAATTATGGAATCATAGAATTATAGAATCATAGACTGGTTTGGGTTGGAAGGGACTTTAAAGATCATCCAGTTCCAACCCCCCTCCCATGGGCAGGGACACCTCCCACTAGACCAGGTTACTCAAAGCCCCATCCTGCCTGGCCTTGAACCTTTCCAGGGATGGGGCATCCAGAACATCTCTGGGCAACCTGTTCCAGTGCCTCATCACCCTCATGGTAAAGAATTTCTTCCTAATATCTAATCTTTCAGTTTCAAACCATTACCCCTCATCCTATCACTACACTCCGTGATAAAGAGTTCCTCCCCGTCTTTCCTGTAGGCTCCCTTCAGGTACGGCAAGGCTGTTAAAATGTCTCCCCAGAGCTTTCTCTTCTCCAGGCTTAAAAACCCCAAGCCTTTCAGCCTGTCTTCACTGGAGAGGTGTTTCATCCCCTCTGATCATCTCCTCTGGACCCTTTCCAACAGATCCATGAAAACACGTCTAATAGAAAGTATTTTGATAGCTGTATAGATTTAGTATTAGGAATGGCCCTGGTCATAAAGGGCACCAGGTTTGCCAGTAACAGCCTTGTATGTCTGGATTTTGGAATGAGCTGGGAATAGCTGGAGTGCATTTGAAAAGTCAGCTTATTAAAAACCTTCCTCATTGTGCTCTGTCCTTTGTGGCATCCCACTGTGGCCACTAAGCCAACATAGTGCAAATGCATCAACATAAATGGCCATTTGTCTTAAATATGCTCTGATTTTTTAACCTTCAGATTTGCCTTGTAGCTTTACTAGTCTTTGAATTAAATTTAGTGTGTTTATAATAGGACTTAGATACTTAAGTATCTTCAAGGACTTTGTGGAAGATGTGTTGATAAATACTGGTATTTCTTCGCTTCTACAATTCCACCATGGATATTTTATTTATAACACAGAAACAGTCTGCAGAACTTACACATCTTTAGGACCATGTGTGAGATACTTCAGAGCTACAAAAAAATAGATAGCCTTGTAGAAAATATATCATTAGAGATCCCAAACTTGAAAAGATAGTGACAAACAGTACTCAAGGTGCTTGTTCCCATTTCTCTTACAGACAATAAAATTAAGCGTGGCCTCTTTTTTTGGAAAGATGTAGAAGATGGGAGCTATATGCTTCCTCAGTTGATGACACTGGAAGAATTTAAAGACAGACAAAAACTGGCAGTGGATAAATAGAAGGACAAATTTCTGAACAAATGAAAGGCTATCTGTTTTGATTACATGCAGAATACAGCTGAAGGAGTTAATGCATTTATTCTGCGTTGGAATATTGCATCTAGTACTTGTCCCAAAACAAGTTTGTCCTTGAGAATGAATTATCTAATTGCTGCTGCAAAATGTAGGGAGACTCAATGTTGTTTCCCAGGTGGATAGTGAATAGAGAGCTTGGGTTAAGCCTCAGTAATTGTGGTGGGAGTGCTCTGGGGATCTGGTGCTCTGATTATCTGGGACACCACCACCACAACCACCCTCTATTGCAGCCAGTGCTACAGCAGCATTTTTCTGATAAACTGAAAGTGGAGCCTTACCTCCACTTATACCCCTTCTTAAAAAATAATATTAATGTTTATTCAGAATTGAATTAAGACTTGGTCAAACCTTTTGCTCCATCTTTTCTGACAGTAGCTGGATTACAGAGAAGACAAGAGTTTATCGCCAGCTGTAGATAGCTAACTATCTCCCTGTGTGCTCAAGAGGTTGGTGGTTTTGGGATGGCAGGGCTGGAGTCCAGACCTGGCTCAAGAGACGCCTGCATGATGGATCTGGTAAATGAATCTGTCTGTAAGCAAGCAATTTGATTATACTAGGCCCCAGATTATTTAATTTGTGAAATCCTAGTGAATCACAAATCCAGACAGTGTGACAAAATTCATAACACTACATTCATTTCTGGCATTATATCTTTTATTAGATTTATTGTGAGCAATTGCTATTTTCTGCATGACTGTAGTCATATATGGAGATATATGAAGTTATTTTCACTCATGGATATGTCTCCATAGTGTGTTGGCTCATTGCAAGCAAAACAACTGTAAAACAAAATTATTCATAGATATAGAAGACCCATTTAGCAAAGAACTGCCTGGAAAGAGAATCCTTGTGTGATTTTTTGTCAGTTAGAAAACATGAGCTTGGGAGGTTTTCCAGTCGCATGGAGTTCAGCAGGAGGCATTTCATGAAAGGAATGGGTAATCACAGTCTCCTCTGATTGTTTAACTGGGCAATTTGAACTATCTGCTTTCACTATTATATATCTATTTGCTTTGTTTCTTGAGTGGCCTACAGTTTTTGGGTTTTTTTTTTCTGCCAGAGGTGTACTCTGAAAGTTAGGTTTAACAAACATATCTTTTGGGTACAAATGTAGTTTGATAATTTGCTGTCAAAACTTCAAGCCTGTAGTGAGTTTGTGTGCTCAGAAGTATTAAGAGACTACAGCCTAGGTATAATTAAAAAAGAGCTTCAGTTTTAAAAAAAAAAAAAAGAATCAAGTGGAGAGACAGTTACAGATGAATCAAATAAATATTCTCACTCAGTCCAGGGCAGTGAAACCAGTTCTGAGAAAATTTCCTTTTTTTTTTTTTTTTTTTAAGGCCACTAAATCAGAATCTATTTCCTTTTTATCTATATAAAACAGAAAATATGCAAAGTCTAGAAGGGTCAAAATCACAAAAAATTTGGCAATGGACTACTGCTTAGATTGCAAACATCCTTTGAAGTTTTGCTGATTTGGTGAAAAAAGGACCATACATTATTGTATGGACATTCAATCATCTAAGAATTTCAAGGTGGTGGAAGCCTATTAGCTAGATATGGAACAGAATGT
The DNA here is from genome assembly GCA_033628505.1 of Tringa tobata. Classification (NCBI taxonomy): domain Eukaryota; kingdom Metazoa; phylum Chordata; class Aves; order Charadriiformes; family Scolopacidae; genus Tringa; species Tringa tobata. The sequence goes on from JAHREE010000183.1 coordinate 3,041,834, forward strand.
GATTAAATGCATTACATCTGCTGATCCTCAGTACCCATTCTACCTGTTTATACTGTATTAAAACAAATGGAACATGTGTTTGCTATCCATCCAAAGTCTACTGACCATGCAATATATGTTTTTCATAGAAAGTCATGATAATTTTCAAAGTGAATTCAATTTAACTAACATTGTATTATAAATAACATATGCAAAAGACTTCATTATACGTTTTGGACACAATGTCTAGCTGGTGTTTATCAATGCAATATTAATTGAAGGCAACATGAAGGCAACAATTTGATATCCTTTTGCTTTGCATTGGTTTTCATCTGCACGTGGTGGCAGAAATGGGAAACATTCCTAAAAGCTGTTCATATTTTCCATTAATATATAACATGGTGTTGCTGAGCATGCATCGTATTGCATGTAGTTGTTATGTATAGTATGCAATTCTGTCATTTTTTCTCACAACTATTATGCTACTGCTTGATCTTTTTTCACTGGAAGCAATGGAAATTCTACTGTTGACCCTAGGCAAAGCAGCAATCAAATCCTTGCCCAGCAAGCAGTCCTATTGATTTCAATCAAATCACTTGCAGGTCATGATACTACTCAGCATGAATCAGAATGATAAAGTAAGGTTGTAGGTTCTGTTTTTACTTAAGGGAGTACAATGAGGCAGAGAAAACTATCTGAACCTCTCTCCTTAGACTATCTTGACATCAAGTCCATTTCTATTATGGATACACTGCCTTTTCACTGTGAAATATGTTTTCCTTAGTATAATGTATTAATATTTTTATTCAACAAATGCAAGATAAGCAGTGGGAAAACTACTACCTGTTCTTAGGGCAAACTTAAGCCATACTCACATGGCACAAGGTCATTGTCTTTTGTGGTGATTCTTTATATGTGTGCTTATACCTTTTATTTACTTCATACTGGTTTTTCCTATCTATGAATTGTCTTCTTCTTCTTTAACTACACTCTCATTTGCTTCTAGATACTATCCTTGTTTCCCACCTCCAGCTCTTTTGCATCTTTTGTTTTGCTTTCCATTTCTTCAATTACATTCTTTATTCTCACTCTTTCTGTTTTTTTCATACTCCTGTGTTATCTCCCACCTTGCTCTTTTTTGTTGAATCTTTCTCCTACATCTTCTTAGACACCTTTCATTTTCCACTTCTCTCCTCTTCTCTGAGAAGACAATCTTCATTGTAATGATTGCTTTTTCCATCCCAGTTGCTGCACCTTTAAATTTGCTGTTCCCTTTCTCAGATTGTAGAAAGTTTAACTGGTCCACTTTTATGTTTTCCCTCCAATGTTACCTTTCCAGTTCCCCTTCGTTTAGTCTATTCTAGCTGTTGTCTGTAGTCTACCTTATTCTAACTTATTTTGCATTTCCACTACCACTTTGTTTCACTTGACCCTCTATCATCTTGCTCTGTTTCCCAGAGGAACATGGAAGGTGAACCTGACATTAAAACAACACAATAGAGGCAAATGAGAGTTGATGAATTCCCCTCACCTCCCATCCATTCTTCTGCCGTCACTCTGTGCAGAGCTTGACAAGTGGGACAGAAAGGTGGGAAGGCACAAAACTGCATTTTGAAGTTTGATCGCTAATGTGCTTCAGACTACATAGTTATTACAGTCTTGATTGCCCTTCTAATGGGGCGGCAGAACTCTCTAACAGAGAGATTTGTGCTGATAGGTTTTCCTGAAAAACTAGCCAAGACTAAAATTCAAGTTTAGTTACTATTAAAATAATGTCAAAACATGGACACACATAATATGACCCTAGCTACAAAAAATTTCCAATGAAAAAACTACCCCAAAACCTAAAGTGAAAGACTGGGGAATAAAATGGATGTATAAGTTTAATAAGTATTTGCATTAGGTTCTTATCCAGGCTTTAGCTAGAGAACTTAATCTTTCATGATTTTCCACAGTGAAAATAAGTTCAAATGAAATTTATCAATTCCAGGAAGCCCATGCGAATTTTACATAGATAACTGAGTTTTGGATAATTGCTGAAATTGGATCAAAGTAGTAACTGCTTCAGGATTCTCCCTCCCTGGGAAGTCTTTGATACAATTTCTGCACAGATGGTCAAGCTGAAGCAGTCTGAGCTCACATGAAACGGTTTCTTAAGAACAACTGTGGAACAAGCAGCAAAATATTCCTTTACAAAGCAAGTTCAGGAACAGATTTTGTGTTAACTTGAACAACTGAACTCATGGAAGATGTCAGTGGTGACCACCAGGTATCCTAATTCAGGAAAAAGAGGAGGTCTGAGATTCCACTCCATGCTTTAATACATGTCAGAGTAGTTTTGCCACTTCAGATGAAAACATGAGGCTTCTCTCTTATCCTCAGCCCACATTTTGCTCATGCGCTGTGAAGCCCTCTGGAAAATTTCAGTTAGGGAAGAGATATTTCTGTTAAGGCTATAATCCTCACATACCACAGCAACTGAAAAAGACCATTTGCAATAGCATGCTAGTTATTTTTCAGGTGCCATGGCAACAAAGTAGAAAAGGAGGTGGCTCCTCCCCTGGCCCTGAATCCCCGAAGGCATGATCCTTCAGGCTACCTTGGGGCTGACTTGAAAGATCCAAGCAGAATGCAAATGTTTTCTGACAAACTGCTCTCTAAAATGCATCAGGGGAAAAGATTACTATTTTCTATTACTTATGTGTTTAGCAACATCCAAAGTTTTAGTTTTCCACAGAATACTTTTCTGAATTTAGGCATAATTTGGTGCTCTGGCTAAGTAAACATTACTGTGTTTACCTTTCGCTCCAAGCCGTGATGTGCTCCACTATGTCTTACTTTGCAACACATTTAATTTCCACAACTGCATCCATCAATTCCTTACAAACTGAGGTTATTTGCTAGCCAAAATGTCTGCTTAGGACTTTTATTTGTGAGCCAAGAATGCATCGGTGCATGAGCTAAAGCTGTTTTAATTAGCTTACTAACGGTGGTTTACTTCTGGATTCTCCCTCATATCAACAGGTGTAGTCAAAACATAATGCATTTTTCAGAAATAGAGATGCACTAATGGCAGGTGCCATTAGCTCGCCTCTCCCGATTGCCTGCCACAGACCACAGAATCTCCCCGTGCTGGCTCTGACTTGAGCTCAATAACTGTTTTTGACTAAATCACGTCTTGTGAGAATGCATATGGGACTGAAAAGGTAAATCCAGTGCCAAATTATGTAGTAGATGAACTGTATGAGTCTTTCACCTCCTGAGACTTAATTTAGGCTTTCCTTCTGAAATACAAATGCATCAAATAAATGCATTCATAAATTGTTGGAGAGAGTAGCGTAGATGGTGTATAGGCAGAATGATGCAAAGTTTCTTGGACTCTGGATTTAGTATGCATTTGCCTTTAACTGAGTAAGAGACAGACTTAGAAAGATGTTCAAAGCAGCTCATGTATCACCAAGCTGTTTTATATGAGTGAGGCTAAATTTGTAGTAAGAAAAAGTTTTGCTGGTGTAATACAGTATTGCTGGTCAGAACTCTGCAAACTAATTTTTCAGTTCAGCAGTGGAATTGAGGGAAAATAAAAATTCGTACCAGGTAAAGAATCATTCTTGTGTTCTGATGGGATATACATCAGTCTCCATTGACATGAGTCAGTGCAGTACATGATCCTAGGTGCATTTCCTCCTTGCTTCTCTTTTATAGTGATAAATTATATAGCTTCAGTTTAGCTCTTGTTGTTGCATAGCCAAAATATTCATGGGCAATAATGGCCTATATTTCATTAAGTATTACCAAATATTTTTTATGTGCATCAAAAATATTGCAAGAAGTTGAAGAGTTTCATCTTCCTAGGAGACTTTGAGTTGCTCAGGGTCTTTAAAGTATTCCCATGTTTCTGACATGTTTTTTCCTGGCCTTTAACAGAGCTGGTTTTCTGCCTCTAAATGAAAGTTTTTGTCCTTTGGTGGTTGCTTATGACCAGTTACACGAGTAGCCTTCTGCATGCTTCCCATCACTTGGTTGCTGTTGTTTTGCTCACACATCAAGCAAATGTGTGAGCACATCCCTCCCATACTGGGGCATTGTGTTGGCAGTCCATGGACACAAACACATGGAAGCTCTCCTGACTTCTAAGTACCACCCAACACTTGCTTTAGTTTATTTATGTCCAAATACAGGTGATTGACAAATGTAGGTTGTCGGGGTTGTTGGGGGGGGGGAGGTTGGGTTGTTTTTTTTCCCCTAGCTCTATTGCATGTGGCAAATGGGAACTGTAATGAAGGAAAATTATTATAAGATTATCTTGCTGGAATTTGTCACCCAATTGGGATGTAAGAGGAGGCTCTTGTTTCAGTGAGTGAGCCTCTGTGCATTCAACATCATCTGGTAGTACTTGGTATATTCCTTACTTTTGGCCAGGGAAGGAGAGCTACTTTCAGATATATCTTTTGGTACTTTTTAAATAGTGCAGAATCTCTTTTGTTTCCATCTTTTGCCCCAGACTCTTTCTAGTATAATCCCTGTTTTACTTGGGAATGCAAATGCTCATGTAGAGTTTTGCAGGTAGACAGGCTGGTGACAGAAACATGATTTGGGGTATTTCAGCTAGAGTACTCAGTCCTGGATAAAAGCATCCATACCTTTTAAATTGTTCATGCAATGTTTCAGTTTAGTTTGCATGATCAAGAGTGCCTGAGCAGGCTGAAAATTACAGCCTGCAAGACATAGTGGTTGAGAAAAATGCCACTTCTATTGCTTAGCACATCATTATTTCAGTGCTTTGAATTCTTTTTCAAAAAAGAGCAAAGGGACTTGCAAAGGCTATTTTCTCAGTTTGCATGTTTGATCAAACCTGGATTTTCAGAAGTTGCAATTTACTCAGGAAAAGCAAAAGTGAGCATTCAATCTTTCATTAATAGCAGATAAGTGCTATCCTCTCTTAGGGAAATGTTCTTAAACATTTTAGACTTTGACCTGCTCACAATTTCACCCAAACATGTAGCAAAAGAATAAAAACAATAATTACTGGGGAACCTACTATTGTTTTATGTTCTCTATGCTTCCTGGGATATTGGCAGTTTCTCTAGGCTAGTTCTGCCTCACCTTTACTTCCAGAGTTTCTATTTGTAAAAGGGCTTTTGGACTCACAGTTTTGGGTGCTGCCATCTTCTCATAGGCAGTAGAGCATCAAGGGAAATGGAAGTAGAATAGGAAGTAGAGTAGCGTGTTCCAGCACGCTACAGCTTCTGAAAGGCCTGAAGCAAACAGTTTGCAGCAGACATGAACTGAAGGATACTTTACAAGGTTGCATTACAACCTCTTGATTTTGGACCTTTCTGGACCTGTAATACAGCAGAGGTGTTCCTTCAGAAGTTTTCTGCAGCACATCTGAGCTCCCACATATACTTTTGCATCCCAACATTTGTTACCTTGTTATCCTTAGGAAGTATTGCATAAAAATTCATTTACATACAATCAAGTTTTCACTCATCTCTTACTTTGCACTTTTATGCCATTCCTCTATGCCAGGAAAAGCAGAGCCCATCAGATTTAAGCTCCATCTCAGTATTACATGTGCAATGATACATCTACCTGAGCTTTGTGAACCAAGAAAGTTTTGCTGTCCCCGATCTTAAAAGTATGACCTATGTAAAATTTAACTCTTATTTGTGAAAGCTGTGAATGTTTAATCTCCATATTGTTTTAGCGCTTTTTGTCCCCAACACCTTTAGTTTGAGCCTCATTCGCTTCCAGTAAGAAAACATTCAACAAATCCTCAAGCGAATTCTTAAGTCATGAGTGTCTGTGATAGATCTGTAAGATTTTTTGTTTTGTTTGACCTCAAAATTCTGTCACTTAGAATCCATTAAATTGATGAGGTCCAATAACTCTACCATAAACCTGATTTTCAAGAAGTCCCAGTTGCTGGAAGAACTTTAGAAAGGTGTAGTCTTACCTTTCCTACATCCCTCCTTTTCTTTTCTAAATCAAGAGGCAAGACTTCCATTCTGAACTTCAGAGAATCAAAATTGAAAAAAATATTAAGTACGTGGTTCTAAAGCCAGTGCCATGATTTGAATGCAAATCTGAATATCTGAAAATATGAAATCTAAACATTTTGAAATGTCTCCTTTTTTGGTTTGTTTATGTTCAAGGAAAGGAGAAAATTCTGGTTGGAAGTCTTATTAAATCCGACAGAAAACTTTTTGTTGGTTCACTGCTGTGAGTACCACACTGGTCTAATCCCTCATATTTCACACTGGGAAAAAACCTGTTTCATTGCAGAAAGTGCTGGAGGTAGGTGGTATGTTAACAGTTTAACTTTCAGATAGAAAGGCAGCGTTCAGTAACTGGAGAGTGGACTATTCCAGCTCACGGCAGACTTGGTGAGGTTTATAGCACCCTTTATCCTTTGCCCAAGGGTTTGCTCTGAGCATGTAGAAAGCAATGTGATGTCAAACCAGAAATGGACTTGACAGTGTCTCTACTAAGATCTACTATGTCTTTTAAGGACTGTAGGCCCCAAGCCAGTTTGTCACATATATATTAACCAGAGCAAGAACTTGAACTATGGTTTCCTGTATTGCTGGTGAGTGATGTAACTGCTAGATAACAGAGTAAATCACATTTTCTCTGTTTAGACCAATGAATATTTAGTTTATTGATATAAAGTAAATAAACATCAATAAAAGAAACAGAGATATAAAACTTCTGCCAAAATAACCCTGAGGGTGACTAATTAATCATCCAATTTAGGCTCTGTAAAAGTCATGGCAGGGTCAAGGAACCAATGCCAAAGGTGGCACATAAGTCCTGGAGCTTCCTACCTTCATTCAGAGTTCAACAGGTACTTGGGAAAAAAAAAGAAAGAAAGAAAATAGAAAATAAAAACTAGATGTTTAAAGTTGTTGTGGTGTAATAAAGCAGTATCCATGTGTGATTATATTCTTTTCATTGTATATACAATAGAGTATTTCCATAATGACTGGATGGCCCATTGCGTGTACATTGTCCTTTACTTTAATCTTAGAATTCATTGTTATTGATAACATCAGCAGATACCATGGCATTATGACAGTTAGTATCTATAAAGTCTCTCTACAACCATCCAGCTGGTTTTGGCGCTCAGTTCCTTGGATGTTAAACATTATAAAACAGCGCAGAATTGTTCCCACCTTAAAGTTCAACATTCTTGTCTACGCATATGACTAAATGGATCATTTTATTCTTCTTTACTTCTTGTTAAACATAAGAAAAAATCTCTTTTACACCGAACAGCTACTAATGATCTCTTCGTTCCTCTAGTCCCGGCAGCGATCACAATCAGAAAAAACAGTAAGTGGGATCCAGCTCATTTACTATTGGTCCAGATTTTCTGTCATGTTCCATTGCTAGACAATTTATTTTTGATTTTTTCAGTTCAAAGATCATGGGAGGTGGATCTTTAGAGCTGCTGCATATTCATATCATTCACTTCTATGAAATACAACTCCAGATGCAACTTAGTCCTACCTAGGAACAAAGACCTATGGACCCCAGATTTCAGAAAACTTGCAGTTAAAAGGAAGGTAGGCTGGAAATCCCCCATCTTCCCCAGTAAGACTGAAAGGTGGGGGAGTTCTAGTAGATAAAGCTGAAGTTTTTCTTTTGACTCATATTTCAGATAGAGATCTATATCACTGAGAACTCCCATTTCAGTTAGAAACTCAAAGCTTATGCAACCGTATTCATGATCTTCTTACGCACAAAGTTAATGAGACAGAAAGTTCCCTACCTTCTTAGCAAACACCAACAATACCTGCCAGCAAATAAATATTTATTCTTTTTTTTTTAGGAAGCATTTACTCCTGTTACTGAAATCAATTTCTTCATTAACTAGGATGCACCTCATTTCCCACACTTCCACTATGTGCCAAACACTGCTAAAAACTTGCAACATGGGTAACAGAAATTCTTCTCCTGGACCTGGAACAAGGAAGCCAGGACACACTTTAGCTGGAGCCATCCTGCTAAGTGGTAGGTAAAGACAATATGCTGACATCCGTTCAGCTAGGACTTCCTTAACTAACTTGATCATGACCTGGCAAAAAAAGAGTCTTAGGCAGAGCTGAATTAAAAAGCCACCCGTTTTCAGCTGAATTAAAGTTTTCTAGCAAGATAGATGCCTTTATTTTTTTAAGTGGCCTTTTGAGCTTCTAGATAAACCACAAAGAAAGATTTAAAAGCATTTTTATATAGATAGAGATGCAGGTTTTCCCAGTCTCTATGCTTACACAATAAGATACAGAGAAGACAGTGAGTTTTGCCCTGGGTTTTATTACACCCCCTGTTGGCAGCGTGCAGAAAAAAAGCAGTAGAACTTAGTGTTGGGTTTTTTTTAAATATGGTAAATCAATTCTTTGGGGGGAAATTTTTGGAAACAGTATTTTTCAGTGAGGCCCAAAATACTGCAAAATGAATCTAGTGTGTTTTAGTTCACATTTCATGTGGTGCTTCTGCAAGCACATAGGTGACAAAAGAGAAAGCTCAGAAGGGACCTCATCAATGTATATAAACAGCTGGTGTGAAGATGCAGAAAGGACAGAGCCAGGCCCTTCCCAGTGGTGCCCAGTGACAGGCCAAGAGACAATGGGCATGGACTGAAACACAGAAGGTTTTGTCAGAACATCAGGAAACACTTTTTTAATGTGAGATTCACTGAGCACCAGCACAGGTTGCCCAGAGAAGTTGTGAAATCTCCATCCTTGGAGATACTCAAAAGCCATCTGGATATGACCCTGGGCAGTCTGCTCTAGGTGACCCTGCTTGAGCAGTGGAGTTGGACCAGATGACCTCCAGACGTCCCTTCCAACCTCAACCTTGCTGTGATTCTAGAGTCCCATTTGTAGATCAGAGAGTCCCTGCCTACTGACTAAGGCAAGTGAGAGACATTCTTTGTTTCAAGCAAGTGCAAAAATTAGGGTACATGGTTCTGACATGACTGCAGCATTATTGTGTTTCCAAAGTCATGCCTTAGAGAATAAATTTGCCTTCATGGTATTGAAAGGGAATAATTGTTTCCACAAGTAATTCTTTCTATGTAAATATCTGTATGAGGAACATGCTGACATCAATAATATAGTCTTTCACATGCTTTCTAGTAGTCCATAGAGTCTAGTTACACAGTAGACCATGAAATTAAGTTATCACTACACACAAAAGGAAAAACTGCACGCTGCTATTACACAATAAAGAGAGCTACCACATCACTTTTTTGCTGGTCTAAACTTGAACTTCAACACAATATGGCAAGTTTGTGTTTTCTTGTACCTGTTTGTGTTTATAATTAATGCAATACATGTATAGTATAAATGCCTATAAATCAGATGCCAGGACTGAATAAAAAATTTCTAGTTTTAAAAATCACATGTTGTCACAGCCTGAGATATCGAATATGAATGCCCTATAAACAGTTTAAAACACTTTTTAAAGCTTTTTGCATATGTATTAGTGTTTGGTAGGGGAGGAAGAAACAACCATACAAAGTGGGTTATGCATAAATGAGTTGTATCAACATGGGCCAAATATAATAAGTGATGAAAAATATGCTTTTTCTTCCACCCTTGCATTCTCTGTAGCATTCTGCAACTTTTCTACAGTTGAAGAATTAGTTTAAGTAAATATAGGAAAATAAAAGGGGAAGTAAAGTGTATCCCTACAGTACTGTAGCACACAGTACCAAATATTGGAAGGGGAGAAAGAGAAGACAAAAAAAAAATACAGGAATAGGAAAGATAACATTTATTAAGTTGGGTTTTTTTTTTTCCCCTAAAGCAAAGTACATGAAACAAAGTCTTTCCACAGGAAATCTTACATGGAAAATGTGGATATCCTCTAGGAATTAATCACTTTCTTCGCTATCCAATATCTCCAGAATTATTTTACCCAGAAAACTCTGCATAAGGCCTACAAGCAATTAATTTAATAATGTGTCTTTGTAGATTTCTGTTGTGGCATCTGCATAATTCTGCACGAAGTGCACTAGGGCCACTCCCCAACAAGGAACATATAGATAGGATTGTGTATTTGAACAGTTAGCATGATGTGTAGACACACACACCTGATGAAGGGCCTATGCTGAGTGTGTTCTCACGCTTCGCGTTCTCACACGTAACTGTTGGGTGACCCTGAAAAAGACATTAAGTTTTGTCATCCCACTTCTTATGACCTGGTTTCCCCCGTATGACAGTGCAAGTAGCCTTGTTCAGTTTGATGAAGAACATTGTGGTCTGTACGCAAGGGCTCCGTGGGGGTTGTTATCACCTCAGGAACTACCTGTGCTCTTTGCTGATGGCCCTCTCCAGGGAAATGCTGAACAGTGTATGTCTCCTGTAGACTCCAGGAAAGCAGCAAGGATTCAGCCCTCTGATAGTATTTTTAATGTTTTTTTCCTTCTTTTTCTTTTGCTATTTATATAACCAGAGCAGCCAGAATGCATAAGTTTTTAGAAGGAAAAAAATTTATCCCCACTAGGGTACATTGTACAGTGTACAATCGGAAATTAATGCAGCTGATGTTTGATTTAGTAGCATCATGACCTGTGAAAATTAATTTCTATTATTTGACAATTTAAAACAAGCAGATATAACTGTGGGGTTTTGTAACCACAGAGTTAAATGATACTCTGAAAGAAAGCTTTAGAATATGGAGATATATCAGCTCTTGCTGAAAGGGCCCAGGAAAATTGAGCTTCAGGGAGACTAACAAGTGATGATTTTGCAATTCAGTATTCAGCCCTTAATTTGCTTGGCTTATTTAGACAGATGTGATTGCTTTTTTATCTCAGTATATGAGTGAGGATTGATCCATTGCAGTCAAAGTTTATGAGTTTTGTTCTGAAGACTGCATGGCTGGCTGATGGATGTAGTATCTGTTTATTTACTGACAAAGACAGAAAGGGGCTGCGTTTCTTCAGAAGAAAACCTCATCAAAGTTTCTGTAACTGAAGTCAAAGAAAGTCCATATATAAGTGCAGTGAAAGAAAATGAATGCTTGTATTTTTAATTGTTGTATTTACTTGCGTACCATTATTTAAAAAAGAAAGGTAACACTTAAATCAGTGTTTTGAAAATGTGTGTTCAAGCTGCATAAAATGTAAAATGCTGAAATCAGTTATCATGGTACAGGAGGACAGCAGTTCCTTCTGAGCAGCATCTAAGTGTAACTGCATCAGCAATGCATTCACAGGAGTCTGGGTCTGTATACTACCCATTTTCCCCTCATCTCTCCTTCTACACTGAAGTTAGACAGACTTCTGACCAGGGCAATATATGAATATTTGATTCTATATAAAAAAATAAATAGAGGGCTAGATTCTATGTTCTCTTAGTTCACTTCTTTCTAATTTCCACATTAAAATGGTACATAAGAGATAGACTATTAAAACTTATTTTTTCAAGTCAAGCAGGAAAGATCTTTACCTAACTTCAGATATCATGACTACGTCTGTGAGGGTCACTGACATCCAACTGAGAAATGGAAGGGAAATGGAAAGGAACACCTGCCTGCCAGGCTGGCTTACATAGGATATACGTACAGGGGGACAGACACTGCACACAAGGGCCTGACATCAAGCGCTTCATGTCTGCCAGATGGATCTAAAATGCGTAACTGTGCAGCAAGCAATCACGATGCTCATTTCTACCTAATCCAAACGTATGTTCAGAATCCAGTATTGATTTGCTAACTTAATGAGATGTATCTCAGGCATTTACAATGTTCTGTGTTTTACTGAAGTTTAATTTTGCAGGAACTTTTCTTACAAAGTTACTTTTTCTAAAGGACTGTGCACTTTGCAAAGACAAAGTTTAAAATTTTTTTCATATACGAGCACAAGTAAAATTTCAGAACCTGCAACTGAGTCCATGTGTTTGTTTCAAAAAAGGAAAATCAAACTAATAAACCACTTAGTCATTGCTAATGAATCCTACGGTAATTAAAAGCATAACAATGGTAAAAGCTTTGGTTTACTAGATCATATTCAATCTCTCTTCTCTTTTCAAAAGAACAGTCTGATGCTTGGATCCAAATTGTTCTCTAACAGACTTCTTAATATCCTGAAAGCATACTTCATTGGCCTCATTATTGACTTGTAGATCCATTTTAACCAAAGATCAATCTGAATACAAATCTTAGTTCTCAACAAGCTAAAATGACTGAGATTTCTATCCCAATTTTTCAGTTGTTCCAGATAGCTCAATAAAGACCTGTGAAAGTAATCAAATTTCCAAGTTTATCAGTAATGTTGGCAAGAGAAAGAGCTGAGGATGAAATCGTTTAAGGAAGTTTGAGGAAGAACAGTGAATTAGAAAACAGTGCTAAGTACCTGTAAACGAAAAAAATATTTATGTTCTGGGTTAGAGGGAATGTTGCTCTGTAGTCAACTGTATTTTTTAGTATATAATTGTACAGCAGGGTGTCCTGGTTTGAGGGGACACAGAGAAAAGGAATTTACTTGTGTTGTCTTAGTAAATTCCCAAATAGAGCAAAAAAAGTATGAGAATTATAGAATAATATATCATTATAATATATTATTATAATATTATTATTATAATTTTTATATCTTTTATTATGATAATAATAATTATATATTATTATAATAAATTATCGAATAATTTGGGTTGGAAGGGAC